>VYZS01037781.1:18008-36304 GCA_013400695.1 Neodrepanis coruscans
TAAAATTTTAGTGACCTAAGGCACTGTCAGAAATAGAAATGCTTAGTTTCTGATAATCTAGCTTGTGTGTTTTGCAGCTTTGGTTTACAGTTGTTATTTCTGAGCTATATTCTTAGTGGAGTTGTGTTGTTATGTATGATACCTATAAATAGAATTATTTCAGAGTATAACGTAAACAGAAGCAGTGATAAAATCCATAAACAGCATCTCTTGTTTTCCTCAAAGGTTTGGAGCAGAATGCAAACAGATCATAAGGTATGTTTTCCATTCAGCACAAAATATGTGGCTGAGGAGGTTGTTTTGACAGCTTGTATCCAGGTTTTTTCATTGGCCAGGAAAAGACTTTTGTGATTAGATTATCAGCTTTGAATCATCTTACTGTCTCTCAGAAGCAGATGGGCATCAGGCAGAGATTTGAAATTTTCGTCCATTATTAAAAGCTGAATTTAAGGCTCCTGGTTCTGATAATTCTTAATATTGAGTGAAAGTTTTATGATTGTGGCAAACAAAAAAAATCCCTCACCTTTGGCTGATGTGATGACAGCTTAGTGTCTGAGCTTCAGGAGATAAAGAGCAGCTGAAAGATGTCTTCAAGAATCCATGGTCATTTATCAAATTTTAATCACCTTCTGGAGACTAATTATTTTCTTCAGATGCAAACATAATAGTGATGGCTAAATTTCTTTTAGTAGAGATAGCCACAGTATTTTTCTTGCCCTTTGGGGAAGAGACCATTTCTTAACCTTTCCCAGCTTATAACTAGGTAATGGTACAAAACCCAATTTTTGGTTAATATCTTCATCAGAGTTCCCAAATGTTCTTGGTTTGTGGCTTTGAAAAGGTTAATAGTTAGGAATGCTAGAGCCAGCTAGAACTGTTTTTTTTTCTTCCCGAGGAAGTTTTCTCCAGTACAGGATCTTTAAGCTCTGTTATAAAATGTAGCAGAGCTGCCATTGCACAATCCTCATTTTCACAGAGACAAGGCCTTTCTCTGTGTACTGGTTCCCGACATGTGCACTCACATCTCTTCTCAGAGATCTGACTGGAGCTTCTTCCCAAGAAGCAATGAGGTTTGGCATGTCAAATACAACCAGTTTTATGAGGTAACTGTCTCTGTCCGTGGTGGAACATCTTTCCTCCTGCCTGGATTTACAGCCTAAAGTGTAGCTGCATTTCTTCTTTTTGCCATGGCAGGTCATTGTGATACTCTGTGAGCTCAGTGTCTGGAGCCAGGCCCTTGCAGGCTGCTCTGCACTGGCTTCAGTGAATCTGTGGCTGATGTTGGCAAGGAGTGACATGCACAGCCAGGCTGTTTTGTCTTGGGTTGGTGGAAACCATGGTGATGTGGGATGCAGTAACTCAATACCTGGCCTTAGGCCCTGGTGGGAGCACAGGGAACACTGTCAGTGGGCCTTAGCTTATCTCTAACATCAAACCAGATGTAATGTCTGCATGTGCTGAGGGTCCACACTAAATGGCAAGAGTGGTCATGTACACGGGGCTTTTTTGTTTGGATATCCTTATAAAAATCAGATGTGATTTTTTCAGAGAGGAACAACTGAGGTCTGTAGCCTTCCATCCCTGTTGACTCCTGTGGTGTTGTGATAACTCCACGAGTTGTGATTGAACAGCTCCTGTCCAGGTCAGGTACAGGAGCTGCACCAGGTGCTGACAAATGTGCGCTTTGTGAGTTATTATCCAAAGGTTTTTAAATGGTTGTACCTGTAACCTGTATCCTACACTGACATTTGTAGCTATATTCCATATAGATCCTCACCTTGCTAATGAGGATGATGCTCATTGTGCTGATCTTCATTTATTGAAGGAAAGGTCTGAAGGAGTTGGTGACCCTGCTAGAGTGTGTCTCATCCATCTTGTATTTTCAGTAATGTTCAGTACAGTTTATTTAAAAGTGGGAATGTTCCCTTCCCAGCCTTTCAGAAGCTAAGTGCCATCTTGCAGGTTATCTCCAAGGGTAAAAAACTACAGCATTAATAGACAGTAGAAGAGCTGCCTCAGGCCACCCTGTACAGACATCAATGGCAGAACAAACTGTTTCATGGTTCTTTAAAAGATTATCTTAGATAAAAAACATAATTTCATGTAGGATCTGCATTACAGTAGAATTGAGAGTACCCATATCTCACTTGAACAGAGGGAGGTAGTATTTCCCTGTGTTTTAGAAGTGGACATAGAGTGTGTATAAAATCTTTTAATTAATGGAAAGAGAAGTGTAAATTAATATTACAATATGATTGTACTTTCAACCATTTTACCATAGTGATGTTTCTTACAGCTCTGTGCATTGTTTTTTCTTTTCCATAGTTAATCATCTTTTAAAAAACAAAACCCAACTTGTTTGCCTTTGCAAATCTGTTCAACAGAGTTGTACTCAGCCTCTGCCATTTGGACACTGTTTCATTTGCATTTCCCAGGAGAATCAAATTAGGTTTTTATTAGTAAAATGGGCCTGTAACCTTGTAGGCAGGTTTTATTAGTTTATCACACATCAGTATTAGCAAATTGTAAATCCCACTGAAACGAATTTGAAAAGGCCTTAAAGAAAAGCCCAGAACCAATGAAGTGCCTGAGCACAAATAAGGGAGATTTTTTTGGGTTGATTTGTCTTTTTTTTTTTTTTTAATCTCACAAAAACGTTGTTAGTGACAGCATAGTCACTAACATAGTCACCTTTTTATCATACTCTGTTGTCCTAACTGCCTACACGCTTAGTTTTGTAGAAATTAAACTGAGCATAGTCAGGAGTTTCACTAAATGTATAGTGAGGGTCCATATGATGAGATAAAGCACCCTTCTCATTTGGACAGTACAGCGTGCACTGAGAAACAGGGAAGCTTTATTTTTGTTCCCCAGTGCCTGTACAGATGGTACATATGCTTGGGATTGAGATCTTGAACTAAAACACAGTAATAATGAAGTAGGAGCTGCTGCCTTTTGGGGGGTTTGGATCACAGTCTGGGACAAGGATTGTGGCCTAAATCAAGTTCGCCGTGTACTTCAATACTTCAGTGTGGGAGTGATCCTTCCAGAACAGGAGTGCTCTGTTGCTAAGAGCTTTTGAATGGGAGCTTGGATTTCTCTGGGTTTTTTTTGGGGGGGTAATTGTTACATTTCTGCTAGCTGTCATTTTATTAGTTTTTCATGCTGTCTTCTCAAAGCCTTGTTGATAGAAGTACTGCCATCTGGTCATATTATAACCCAGTTCAAGTGTCACTAATATTTATCTGACAAAATGGTGATGTTATGCCGGGGACAGTTACTGTAGCATTTTGGAAGACCAGGAGTCTGGTTATTCCAAGTAAAAGATTTTGCTCTGTGGCCTATATTCACCTATGAGATTTTCCCAGAGTCTGGAGATCTGAGAGCCCGGAGTCTGGAGCCCACAGTCCTTGTTCCAAGGAGCTGAAAGTCAAGATAGGCAGGGAATCAAAGGTGAGGGGAAGGGAAGTTCCTCATCCGAAGTCAGGTGCCAGAGCCTGGAGCAGAGCACTGCTCTCCTCAGTGCTCCCGCAGTGCCCCAGTGACCGGACCACACCACCTCTCCAAGGTGTGTGGTCCCTGCTCGTGAAAGATCATGTTGCACTTGTTTCATTTACTGTAAGAGCAGTTTAATTGCTCTCAACAATTGCACTACTATGCTGAGAGATGAAATAGCTTGCTGGGGAATATTTTAAAGGTGCATATTTTTCAGCAAGTTGCAGATGCCTTTTGAGTTAGTATTGAGGTTTTAATGCACTTCAGTACTTTTGGAGTACAGGATACTTGAGCCTCTTTCACTTGCAGCCACTAGTTTCACATTTTTTTGTTTGCTTTTTATTTTATATATTCCACCTGCAGTTGGCTTCATTTAACCATCATGGTCTAGGTGACTATTAAGAATTTTAAAAGAATGCCGTGGCAGTTAGCTCAAGTCCTTTGGAATGTCTTACCAAAAAATCCCCCAAACCTGGCTCTGTCTCTTCTGAAATGTAACATTAATTAATTCCCATGTTCTGTCTACTGCTCCTAGTCCCTCCAGATGTGCTACTAGGAATAGACTGGCTCCCAGGTTACAAGCCATCTGGGCTCTGTAAACTGATTTGCACTTATATTAAACAATAAGTGAACAGAATGCGGAAGAGTTATTAAAGAAAATGTACATTGCTTATAAATCTCAAAGTAAAATATTAAAATGTAGTAAAGGGGAATGGAATGTGCAAATGAAGACCTGCTTGTTTTTAATGAGTTTAGCTGTGACCTTCTCGATTTCAACCAAAAGAAAAGAATTTTATTTTTCTCTTTAAAAATTAAAAAAAAAGAAAAGAAAATGAAACTATAAAACTGCTTACAGAAGTATCTGAGACAAAAACAAGGAAATATAATGTTCTAAACTTGACTGGTCCAAACCACTCAAGCTGCTGTGACAGCTCATAAAACTGAGAGTAGTTTTTAACTGGACTCTGTTTTACATTGCCAGAGTGAATTTTCCTTGCAGGAAGTAGCCAGAAGGTTTATTTAGTTTCCAGACTGCTGCTTTGATCTTTCCATTCTGTCACTTCTCAGGTTACATAGCCCTTTTTCACTGCAGTAAATCTGCAACAGTTAATGAGAATAAAATTTCCTCCTTCTCACTGATCACATGCTGTTAAATGCCAAACCACAGCCAGCAGCATATTTGCAGAATTCGGCTGCACTGTACAAAAACAGCACAATCAGTTTAATCTTGTTGGTTTTGTAATTCATTTTATTGAGCTTTCCTTTTTCAAGTGACCTATTTTATCAAGACAAGTGGTTGCAAGGCCAGATCTGGAAGAAAGATTTAAAACTGTAATAAAGTGAAGGGTGTTTTGTATGCTGGGTATAAGCATGGTCACAGGATTCAAAATTAAACCTACAATGAGGAGTTTTAAAAAGCCCCATATATCAGTGGGATATTTCTTGTGGTTATTATCTGAACTGAACATGTGCTGTGAACAAGTCTCTGGCATAAAAATTAATATATCAAATTAATTTCTTTGCCAAATACTTAAAATTGTTTTGATTTTAAAATCTTATACTAATTCTGCATTTATCAGCTTCGGCCATTCAGTTCCAATGTCTGAACCACCCTTTTCTTTTCCCTCTGGAAAACAAGATGCTTTTTTAACCAAGAGATTTCAAAAAAGAAATAAGTTTACAGTTTATTTGCCTTATGGATTTTGAACTTTGTAAGTTTTGTTGGGGCTTTTTTAAGACTCCCTGGCCAAACTTGGAGTCTTGAACCATTTTGTTACTCATTCATTTAATTAAAGTTGAAATTTTTTGCATAATAATGCTACTCCAAGGTACAAATCTCCCAAGAAAATGTTCCTTGTGTGTATTTGTATCTCCCTTGTTTATCCAGTGTTGTCCATAAGGAAAAAAAAAACAGTAAGAGACAGAGATTTTCTTGCTTCTCAGTTTACATTAAAATCACTGCTGATTTGGGATAAATTTTGACAAAATTTCACTAGGGCCCAGTGTTGATAAATAGAAGTGATTGGAATCTGGGCAATCATCCGTGGTGGTACAAAATATTTGAAGTTTATTCATCAGTAATAACGCTCCAACTGCATTTGCTGTGTGCGCTCGAGTGAGCGCTGCAAATCCACCAGCAATGTTAACTTTCAGAAGAGGCTTTGAAAGCTTTTATTGGCTGCAGCTGGAAATCAGAGCAGGACAGAAAAGATTGTTTGACTCTGCCTCCCTCCTTCCCTCCAGCATCTGGATTATCATCCACACTGAGTTGCCCAGCTCTTGGTGCCGAGCCCCACACACAGCACGACTGTTGCCGTGTCTTCTCCAGGCATTTGTGCACAGGAGGGGACTTCTGTACCCATTTGTGTTGTGGCAGTGTTTGGACTTGAGCAGTTTGGATAAATATTTAAAGGGATATTTTTCCAGCTAAAAGCCCTTCAGTGCAGGGCACCAAAAAAATGCATTTTTGCTCCAACTGCTTATTTCACAGTGACCTGCTCTGTAATCCAGTACAGGAAGCAAGAAACACTTCCATCTGGAAATGGGAAGCCTAGTGGAAGATCAGATCCTGAGCTGTCTCATTACTGTACCCAACCTAATACTGAGCTTGCTGGAGGTTATTAAAAAAGAAGTTTCCCAAGCTATATTACTAGTTTAAGGCTAAGGCAATGTACTTCTCAATTTATGGAGTTAACAGATATACTTTGGACTGTTCAAGGAGAGGGGGAGGAAAGGACATCTTGCATTTTATTGCCTGCTCCTCAGGGCTTTTTTTATTTGTTTTAGTTCTTGCATCTATTTCTTAAAAATTAATTATCTAATCAGTGGTTTTGGCCAGTTGTTGAGCCAAGAGCACAGGACATGTTTCTGTCAGGCTTATAATGAAAAGCCAGAGCCCTTGGTTTGTGTCCCAGCTCTGACTGTGCACTTGACCTTTTAACAAATCCTGTAGAGAATGGCTGAGAAACTCCCTGTCCGTGTGGCGGAGCTGTGAGCCTGGCTGAAGGCATGCTATGGAATCCTTAAATCCCAATGCCCTCCAAAGAAACAAGATGGCTGTATGAAACAACTGGAGTCTTGGAGCTGCTGTTTTGCCCCCTGGCTATATTGTGGACTGGTTGCTTTTCTAGCAGAATAGAAATATTCTTCTTTTCCAAAGGGGTTTTACAGAATAAGCAAAAGTCTCTTCTATGTCACTCTAATTACTGTAGTTTGTCATTTGTCTGTCTTTAATGTCTGGGGTGTTTGCTCTTTCAATACTCCAATGGGAATCTGAGGTCATGGAGAAAAGGAGCAACTTGTCCAGGATCACACAGCAGGTAACTGACAGGGCCAGAAACTGAGCCCAGGTCCCAGGCTCAGTTCACAGAGTGGGATGGCAAGTGCTACAGCTTTTCAAGCAAGGCTCACACTGAATTTGGCTAAGCAAGGTCATTTGCTTTTGGTTCAGTGCTTTTTTACTATTCAGTTGGGAAATACTTTTTTTTTAATTTTGCTGCCGCCCCAGTGGACTCTGGCATGGTTATTGCTTGGTGCATAGCTGGAGCCTGACACAGAAAACACAGTGCTCATTTCTCCACCATTGTCAGCTTTGCATTTGTTTGTAATTAAATGGGAAAAACAGCAGTATTGTGCCGAGATACAACTGGGCACCAAGTCCATAAGCAATTGGAAACTTTAAGTCATTAAGTGCACTGAAGAAAGCTGGATCACATGGAGATACAATGATCAAAGCTGCATTGTGATGCACAAGGGAGCTAAAGTGTTGCACAGGTTACTCTGGACACTTTGTCTTGTGAACAATTACATTATTACTATTTAAGGAACATTAATATTCAGTGCTAATGTAGAGATAGACTTGGTACTTGTTGCAGTGTGCACAGTCACTGTCCTGCCACAAAACTCCCCCCAACTTGAGGGATATAAAGCATGGAAAAAAGGCTTCACAGATACGGGAGAAAAAGTTGGGGCCATGAGAGGCAGAACTTAGGAGACTTGTGGTTTATAGTTTAACGTCATTACCAGTAGTGGGAGAATCTACAGTTACAGCACATTATATAAAGAAACACTGTTTTTTCCAAAGGCTTCCTCAGTTTTGTGCTATTATTCTGAAGGACAAAATTTATGGTCAGTGAAGGAAAACCAGAGGTAGCTGGCACATAGGAGTAAATAGGATCATCTTCTCAGTTGCTGGACTCTAAGCAAGGGAAAAACCAGTGGGCCTTTCAGATGCCCTCTGCTCTTTCATGATTGGTGCTAGGAGAATGGGAATTAGGCCACAGGGTCCGTGGGCTTCACAGGCTCTGAGCCTTGGATCAAGTGTGGTGGTTCACTGGTCCCCGTAAAGGATTAGATAAATGTTTCTTACCTGAAGATAACATCAAAAGCTGGAGATCTGTGTGGATCCAAAATCATTTCCTATCCCTCTGCTTGGATGCACGCAGTGCCTAAATCCTTACTGTACAGTGGGTAAAGGCCTGGATGCCCCCAGCTCCCCCTCCCATACCCTGGTCTCTGCACAGAGGAAACCTGCGGATGGAGGGAGACAGGGAGGAGGGAGCTGCAGGATTCACTGTCCAGCTAATTGGGCTGGCAGAACTCTGTCACATCCCATATGTGATCTCACTGCCCTGCACTCTTATACCTCTTATCAACACTTTGAAAAGAAGCAAACAAAATCACCCACTGAGCTGAGAGAAAAAATATGGACTTTGCTGCTGGCAAACTCCTATCTCCTTCGTTGACAAGTGTTACAATCAATAAACTGCATCTCATTTGTACACATTATAATGCTGTGCTTGTCTTGAGGTAGGAGACTGGTATGCCACTCCTATGGCTTGGGCACCTCCCTAGGGAAAAATACAGCCTTCAGTATTCATCTGCATATAATATCTTTTTGTCTGTCATACATGGAAACTTGATACAGTGTTGTGGAATACAGGGGTTTGCGGCATGAGAGTTTATAAGGGAATACAGGATGGTCACTGTACCATATGGTACCAATGGTGCTGTCACACATGAGTAGATTCACAGCAGGGAAACTTTTTAGGACTTTAAGGATGTGCTGCATGAAATTCTGAATGCCTGCCAGGGATGAGGTGGGGGATGGCTTGTGAGTGAAGATTGTTTTTTAGAAACAATAATACCTGGTTTATAGAGGGAGAAGGTAGAGAGGAAACAGAGGGATAGCTGTAGTTCTATTGGGTTTCTGAAAGATACTCAGAAACTACATGGTTCAAGCCCCATTCTCGGATGCTGGGGAGTTTTGAAAAGCTTCAGGTGTGATCAGTGACAGGAAGAAGAGGTGCCACATGTGTCAGCAGGGGTTGCCTGTTTACACCTGTAAACCCTCTCAGCAGCTCCTTGGAGCACGCGGAGAAGTTTGGGTGGGATTCCTTCATTAGGACTTGGTAGAGTTGCTCATGAGTTGAAAGCTTCAAGTAATGTTTGGCTGGTCTTAGCAAGGTCAGAGGATCTAGGGAATTATAAATTTACAGATTTTTTGAAAATTAAAATAGATTTTACTTTTATTAAAATTATGAAACTTCTAACCACACTGAGTAGCTGAGAGCCCTGAGACATGAGTCCTGTTGATGCAGAGTAAGGAGGGAGGATTGAGAGGGGTTTATGACAGGGTTTTATAACATGTTTAAGATGAAAAGAAATGTAGCTGAAACCTCAGCTCTGGTGGAAGCACTATATGTCTTTAGCTTGAAGTTCATTTTCAGTGGGCAGTGATTCCAGGGTGCTTTAATTTGGGGCAGAAGAGGAGGAAACTTGTGTGAGCTCCTAAATTGGTATTTTGCCCTTGAAGGCTTTTCCTGGGCCACCTTCACCTCCACAGGCAGTCGCAGTCTTTCGCATCACACTCTACTACAATTGTTTTAATACCAGTTATGCCTCTGACTTTGCAGGCCTGTTTCCCTAGCAGTGATTTTTGGTGGGATCACTCCACAACCCATGGATCTTACTGCAGGGAGGTTTCAGTTGGACTACAAGGGGTTACTTTTGACCAAGAATTTCCCCAGTGATGCTGGACTTGCCTTGTTAAGGCCCTGCTTGTGCCAGAGGAATTAGTACCTCAGAATTAGGGTCTCGTTTTAGAGCACCCTGTCAGCACCAGCGCAAGCACCAGTGTGAACACTGGTGTGGACAGGCTCAGGTGTCTGTGGCATCAGGAGAGCTCAGAGGGAGCTCTGCGGTCACTCTGCACCCGGGTGATAATTACCCAGCTCAGACTGGGAGACTCTCAAGCCTCTCCTCCGGCACCAGGGAGCAGCACAGGAACCTGAAGGGGAACCCCAGCAGAGGATTCCTCATGGAGTGCTCCCTGTCAGAGCCTGCCAAGTCTTCCAGACATTTTACAAAGCCTACCTAGTCCTTGGGGCTCCGGAGGCAGGAGGGAGTTAAGGAAGTATTTTGTGGATGCAGTGGGATACTGGCTGGCATTTCCTGTTGGGTGGCAGGGGACACAATAGTTCTTTACATCTTAAATCATGTCAGGACACCTAGGATCCTACATGGGCATATTAATTTGGATGTTAGGAATCAGAGTAAGCATCAATAAGCAGAGCTGTTAAGAAATCTCTCCTCACTCATGCACATCAGGAACGTTTTCCTCTTCGGCATGTGTTCTTCAGTTCCCTCGCAGTACAAGCAAATTGGAAAGTTCAGCTGTCACTGGGGGAAGGTCATAGATCACGCTAGCAGCCTGAGTAATCCAAGAGGTTTTAAGTATCATAGCATTTAGTTTAAAGTGAAATTTGCTCTGACAGGGGCTGGCAGACCAATAGGAAAAAGAAATATTTGTGCTTGGAGAAGTGCATGTGTAGAGACCTCGAGTATAACTGATGGCTGGAAGTGATTTCAGTCTAAAAAAAACAAATCATTAAGAGAGTGCATAGGGGTAAAATACACAGTTCATATTTTAAAGGGTCTCAAAATGAACCAGCAACTGAGGTTAGCAGTACATAGTAATTAGCTGGGCTGTTCACTGTTTAACTCCATCAGCCCCAGGCGTGGGGGTAAAGTTTGCACAAGAACACAGTTGTGCTGTGCCAGGGTGGTTGCAAGTGCTGATCTCTGTGCGCAGGCGCACGATTTTGGGAGACAAAACTGCCTGAAATAACGTGCAGATTAAAGCAATGGCTGAAGCCATTTGTCTGAGGGGTTTGTTGTGGTGATGTGTGATCCATATTCGTTCTACAACTGCAGGGTTGTGTGCACTTCTGCTGGGTGCCCAGTTGAATAGGGGTGAATATTGGGAGGAAAAAACACTAATTCAGGGATGAGAACTGTTGCCCCAATGGCATAATTTCATGTTCATAACTTTTTGGGAAGGCAGGCTGATGCTTGCTCGGCTCGGCACTGAGTTTCCTGGTAGATGCTGTATCATAAGGCCAACAGCATGTTTTTCTTAGGAACAAGATTTGAAGTTGATTGCTGGTATAAATCTGAGCACACATGGCACAAGTCATGATCTCAGACCAGTCGTTACCCAACAAGTGTTTACAGCCGCAGAACTACCATCTCTCCTGGCTCTCCCTTTCTGCTGTTCTTGGCAGATGGGACAAGGATGCATCAGGATGTGGTTTTTAAACCTGTCTCCACCTCGGTGGGTTATGCCCTTGGCCTGGCAGCCTCCTGAGCCAGCCAGACTCCAGTCTCCAGGCGCGTGTTGGCTCTTTGGTTGTCCTACCCTCCGATACCTCCTGGGCTCGAGAGCCTTCCCTCTAACTGCGACAAGTTCTGTGCTGCAGGCTGCCAGTGCAAACAATCCAACAGGCAAGGCTGGTACATTTCAAGAGCACTAACTTGTAAAAATGAAGCCAATTTTTTTCAAGTATGGTCAAGCGTTCATTTACTTAAGAGAAATATTTAGATAAAGGAGAGTAGTGATTTGATCAAGGTGTTTTAATGTGATTTTCTGTTCCTTTTTTTTTCCCAACTGTCCAAAGCAGTTATCAGCTGATCCATCTCTTCCAGTTTTCTTCAGGACACTAACATATGTCTGAACCATTTGGAAATAACTGATACTCCTCAAAGTTTAAACTCTAGGGATCTTTACCTAATTACTTACACGTTTATAAAAAAAAAATTAAAAAATGATTTGCTGAGAATATGATTGAAACCATATTTTCCCTGCTCTTGTTATCAATTTAAATACATTTAGAAGTTCTTTGAATAAGGATCACTGAGCTGGAAGTGGCTGGAAGAGCTCAACCTGCAGGGATAGAGGCCCATTGCCACCACGTGGCTCAGGGCGTTATTACACCTCACTCCAGAAAGTCAGTGGTGTTTTAGTTTGGGGTGTATAATGAAGGGACTAAAAGAAGCTCAGGACAGGTCTCAGACTCCACTCTTTGTTGTATCTCTCACTGCCACAGTAAACCCAAGAATGGCTCCTGCTGTCTCTCCTGTGCGCCAAGGCACGGCCCCTGTGAGCTTGACTTAGAGTCAGCAGCCTCAGGTACCCTCAGCCTCCTCACTCACCTAAACACCATTCCAGAAGGAGCTTTTCAGTAGGTAGCAGAGATGCAAAAAGCCCCTATTCTACTACACTAGTTATAAAAACAACTTATCACAACAAACATTACTTAGTCACAAAAAAACCCAAACATTGAAAGATAAACCCAGGAAAGCATTTTTTGTTCAAGTAGCTTTTAATTATAAATCAACCACAGATGTTTTAAGGATCTTTGGAAGAAAACAATGGAATTCCTGAGTTTAAAGGTAGCATTAAAGGGTCCTGCTTCTCTGCAGTGTTAGTTGTGTGTGGTATTGCTGGGAACTTGTAGAACACAATCAGATCTGCATGTCCAAATCCCACTACTCCTTCTATTAATATATTATTAACTCCTATCACTGACAGTACCAAAAGAACTCATAAAGAATCAGCGTAGTTTTAGAGTAGTTCCTCAGCTGGTTTGTTTTCTGAACTGCCAAAAAAAGTGCTCAGCTTCATGCTTGTCCTTGCTGGCTTGTCTGGGAGAGCTTTGAGACCTGTATTGAGACACCTGCCCCCAAGGGCAGCTTGGGCGAGGTCTGTCTGTCAATCCCTTTGCACACTGGAAATCTGTAACAGTGGGAGAAGCAGGGAACATCCTCTGGCCAAGGTGAGTGCACGGTTTGGGGTTTCTGGAGATGAGAGTTAAGCACAAAGTAACAGGATTTCTCTTAATCTCTTCTTTCAAAGCTTCAAGCCTCATAATGAGAAAGCTGTTGTTTGCCAGGTACAAAGGAGGCAGCTGGGGAAGGTGCCTCAGAGGTCACCAGCTCATTTCCTAATGAGCTTGAAAAAGTATAATAGGACTGGAGTGGATACAGGAAGGAACTGGTGGCCAGGGGCAGGTGTGGAGTCAGAGGAACATGTTCACAGAGCTTTGCACCACTGCAGGATTTACAGCATGGCCACACTGCTGTGCTGAAGGGCCTGACCAGCCTGCAAGGTCAGACTGATGGCTCTGAGTAGGAGTTAGGGATAGGGGCATTGCTGATTTAGAAACACAGAGGCAGACATGAAAACGCAAAGCACTTCTAAGGATACATTTGGGTAAAACAGAATGATTTTCGCTGCAGCTTGGCTGTTGATTGTGTGCCTTCCCCTTTCAGGGGACAAACCTCAGCCTCAGACCTTCCACCTTCACCTGGTTATCAGAACATCCCATGAGTGAATTAGTTTGCTGAGAAACCAGGCACCAAAGATCTTTTTCTAGGACCACACTGAGGCACCATCCAAGGAAAGTGCCTTTGTAAGGACAGAATGATTGACATAGTCCCCCACCACTGCAGCTGAGCCCTTTCAGTCCAGCCAATTCAGCAGTGTCAGCTTCTTGCTGAGCCAGGGCCTGTGGCCCACCCATTGTACATCTTCTGGAGGGGTCATTCTTTCCCAGCTTTGATTGTTGCATAACCTATGTTCCATATGGATAATTGGCTGTAATGAGGTTCAGCTTTTCCCCACTCCAAAGGCACTTTGGTTCTTTGTGTTTTGACAGTCTTCAGAGGAGAAGTTCAGCTCCTTTCAATGCATCTTTAGTCAGACAATAAATCAGGATACTTTTCCATTTGTCCCTCTACTGAAGTGGAAGTTAAGAAGTGACATAACTATGAATAGGCACTAGTCCAGTGTCTTAGGCAACGTTCTTTTTCCCTCTGCTTCCTGCATGACAATTATTGTAGAGCATGAAAAATGTGCCACTTTTCCTTATGCAGTTCTTGTGTTTTCATATCTTGTGTATTCATTCCTGTGGGAATTTTTAGGTGTAAAGGGTTTCTTTCAAGGGAGACTTTGGGTGCAGTTCTACATGAAAAATTAATTATTCTGTCTCATTAGTACATAGCTTTTCACTGTATGATGAATTCTTTCTGCCATTTGGCTGCCAGTCTTGTATCCCACCAGAAACACCATCCTTTACTGAACTGTGTTGCTGTGCCAGACCTTCTCACTTTCTCGCTTCTAGCTGGTGTTTTCCCAGGCACCTCAGAAATGTACTGAATTGTACAGGGATTGAGACTCTTCAGATGTGCTGTAGGGCAGGGTTACAGTGGGCTTTGCCAGATGTGTGCTTGAAGCCTTTCCTGAAAGACATGTGAACTTTTAGTTAACAGAGAGAGAAAGTGAATCACAAAAGTGAAGTGCTGGGCCAGTAAATCCATACAGAGTGGTAGAGAAGACTTCTGTCTCTTCTGGGATTTCTCTTGGACCTGAAAGCTTCTCCTTAACAGAAGTTGTGTTGATTTCTCCGCAGCATTTCTTTTCCCACCGGGGGAAGAGGAGACAGAGCAGTGCTGGCCAGAAGGGGAACATGAATGTGGCTTGCAAAGTTGCTTCACAAAACTGCCTCTGTGGCTGGAGGAGTGGGGAGACACCAACCCTGGTATGCCTTCTCTACTATACAAAAAACTGCAGTTTCTCTCTCCTTGTTACTTTGTAGCATTGGAGTCGATGGATTCGGTCAGTCACCAGGGGTTCCAGGCCGTCCATCGACTGCCTACGGATACCGCCCAGATGAACCTTATTACTACAGCTACGGAGCGCGGTGAGCCGGCCCTGCAGGACACGGGGTGTGCCTGGCCAGCAGCAGATCTGGCCCTCGGTAATGCATGATTGTACCACGATGGGTCCTCGTTCTGTATCCTTTGGCATGTGTAGCTCAACATTAATGTAGCCTTTCTGGGTCCAGTGTGTTAGTGACAGTGTTTACTCTTCAGTTGCTCTTTGTTATTATTTTTGTACAGTATGTTCTGTGACTTGAAAGCAGGAATTGGAAACTACTGGACTGGAAAGTGTCACATTATGTATATTAAGCTACTAATTTAATTTCTATTAAATATAAAAACCTGTGTGGTCAGCAGTGGTGAATGTGTTTCTAAGCAATGTTTCATGTGTTTTACAAGACATTTAAGACGAGTGCTCCATGTGCAGTGTGTTTAACATGGACTGTTTCCCTCTCACACTTCAGTCACAGGAACACTCTTAAGCCCCAGCATCTCCTGGCACTGCCCTGACACATGCTTTGGACCAAAGTCCAGCCCTGGGTCTGAACACTTTAATAATGGAAAGATGGCACAGATTCCCTCCCTGAAGCTTCAGACATTTACAATCTGGTTTAAATGCTTGAGAACACTTAAAGTTAGAAACTACACTACAACAGAATACCTTTAGCATAGTGTTTAAACAGTGCTTTGTGGGCTGAGAGAAGGCAGCCACATCCTGAGGGCCAGCAAGAGAAAAACACTGTACCTTGGTTCAGAATCCAGATGCAGAGCCTTTCCTTCAGGTTCCCCATCCGGAAATACAAATCCATCCTGTCGGGCTGGTTCACAGGGCTTAAGCTGGATCTAAGCACAGATCCCTGAGCAGCAGAGTCAGGCCAAGACACCTTCATGTTGGACTCACAGTGCAGTGATTTAAGCCACACTTTGAAATACACAATGTGCAAGTGGAGTTTAGGCTGAAGCTGGTCTTTAGCTGTGCACCCTCACCAGACAAGAAAGAGATGGAAATGCCCTGTCTGCCACAAACATCAAGGCAGCAGTTCAAATTTTCAATTTTTAAAAGAAAAGCTACCTCTACCCCATCTTTTTTTCTTTTGTTGATGGCTACTGATTTGCAGAATTGCTCCTCTGCTCTTTTCTCCCTTATTTATGGCTTAAACAGAAAGTTGACTTGCACTAGGGGCTGATCCTACTCTAATCTAGTGCCATAATCCCATAAAACTGGGGGTCTGTGCTGGGAAAGTGATCTCCAAAGGCATGAGCTTGTTTAGGAAGCTGACAGACTATCAGTCTTATATTTCAGAAACACCTTTGAAATCATGATTGTTTTGAAAACTTGCTTTATCTTTAAAAAGTGTGCAGGTACTTCTGTAAGTACTGTTACTCCCTGTGTCTCATGCTGCATGACTGGAAACAAGGCTAAAATTAGCCATGGTGTTTCTTACCGGTTTTCAGCCTTGTCCCTGTGCTGACTTCTTTGTCTTTGCTTCACTGTCTGGAGGTAGGTGGAAGAACAGCATTGCCAAGATTATTTTTTAATTATTTTCTATACAATTTTTAACTAATTCTTATGTAGTTTCTTAAAACATGTAAGTTTCACTAGAAGCATGGCAAGAAAACTCGAATTAAACTAATGGGTTTCCAGTGCTGTACTTTTCTAGATTCTTTCCTTTGTTCTGAGCCCACACTGGATTTGCCCAGCAGTTGTGCCACTTTTAATCAAAAGCTTTCAGATATTTTTATAGTTACAGCTGTGAGAGAAATTCCCTAAACTGCACACTTAGACTCAGGCTTTTCTTCTGAGACTGGCACTCACTTTTCCAGAAAATTAGTGTGAAGTTATTTAAAGCAGTTCCCTTTCTCATGGAATGTGTTTTTGGGGAAAAACAAAATGAAGTGGGTCCTTGGAGTATATGCAAACTATCAATGAAACTGAAAGGGCCTTTAATTGGAAGCTTCAGGTTAACGAGGAGCTGCAGTGGAGCTCCAGCGAAGGGCTGGGTGTCTGTAATTGTAATACAGTTGTGACCATGCTGAGAATAAATGGCAGTGGAAAAATCTCTGGCTGCATTTTTAGTATTCAGTGTTAGGAGTTTATGAGAAAAGAATAAAAGATCAAGTATTTGTAGCTTTGCCTGGCAGCAGCTAAGAGAAGAATATCATTTATCTGCAAGCAGAGCTTGGTAAAAATTACTCAGCACTTAGTAGCCTGAGGACAGAGCCTGCTAGCCAAGATGAAAAACAGCTGTGCCACTGCACTCTAAGGAAGGAGAGAGGCTGATTTTCCCTTTAATTACAGTTCCTGAGCCAGAAAGGGAGAAAAAAAGATAGGAGTACATAGACTTTTCAATCTATATCATTTCCTGTGGGTGTCAGGGAGAGCCTGGAGAGTCTGACCTGTTTAATTATCTGTATTTATGGATTCAGTCCCTGGGTACTGTATCCTGCATAAAGTGGGGTGAGGAGGGATCTGCTTTCTTTTAGCAACTTCTACAACTTTTGTCCTTTTTTTTTACTGGTTTCTCTCCCTGACTTTGTAGGGCTCCTCTTTTCTTTCTCTACAGCAGGAATCCTGAACCATCCCAGGAGTATTCTCTTTCCCAGCCTGTTGCTAATTAATTAATGAGTTTGGTTAGGCAAGTGTTTTAGATATAATTAGGCTGTAAAGTTAATAGCACAATGAAATAAGCATGGGCTGAAAGCTCGTACGTCTGGTAGCGATTATGGGGGCTTTGTGCAGATGTACGGGCTCATTTCTGTGAGCAATCTGCTCAAAGAGCCGCCCTCAGATCTTGTGCTAAATTATTATTTGTACTGCACTAGTGTTTAGGAGCTTCCCAGGGCAACAGGGTGGGGGAAAGCAAAAGTAAACGAATGTCCTTGTCCCTGAGAGCTCATGAAGGACCTGATTCAAGGTCTTTTAAATATCCAGGGCTGCAAACAGTTTAACATGTGCATTTCATTCTGAAATCAGACTGCCATGATTCTGTTTAATTTAATCCAATCTGAATTAAATGAAACAGGAACAAGATATATCTTCTTGAATAAGCAGGACAAACTCTATTTAGATAAACGAGATTTCAGGTCCCACTGGCAGGTTCCTTAATGGATTTCCTGTAACAGGGCATTGGTAAGATCATCTGTCCCCTTGTCATGGCAGGAAGCTGAGAACAGTGGCAACCTCCATTCCTTCTGTGACCATCCTCAAAAAACATGGAATACAGCTGATTACTGGTGCAACTCATGTCACAGCTGTCAGCCCTTGAAGTTGTTATGATCTGCTCAGTTTTTCCTTAAGGGTAAGGTTTTGAGGTTTTCCTTTCTCCTGAGAGAGGTCTGAGGCACCAGGAGAGGTGCTGGAGCTGTACAGACAGTGGAGGACAGCACTGCCCTGTGTATACATCACAGGCACAAGGTGATATTTTTCTATCACATGGTCTGGACACCCAATTGAATCAAAACATGGACATCTACAGAGTTGGAAAAAGTATGTTGGGGTCCTTGCCCCCTAAAAAGAGAAACCAACTTCTGTTGATTAAGAAATAGAGTACTTGAGAAATACCAGCAGCAATAAGGTACTGTACTGTAGTTGTACTGTAGTTGTAAATAACATGACTATGTGGGAACAGGATGTCATTAGAAAAGGCATCAGCTGGGAGCACCCACTGCAGCCTTCTTTCCTCCCCCTGCCTTTCCCAGAGGCCCTATGGCCTGGGAGAGCATGAGCAGGGGTCATCCCTGCAGCACAGACTGCACCAAGTCTGCTGGACAGACTGGAGTTGTTGATGCCCCATCCCTGG
>VYZS01037783.1:1383-18402 GCA_013400695.1 Neodrepanis coruscans
TTAATGAAGTCCCCCGAGTAACCTAGGAGATGCTGAAGTTTGGTTTAAATGTTTCTCGGATGAAATGAACAGTTTATTTACCAAGTTTCACAAGAGTAAGAAAACAATGGTGTTGAGGCCTCTTCATCTACACATATGTGTTAAAATCATGGAATGGCTCCTGATAAGTAAGAGAGTAACCCATTTTGCATCACTAATCTTTTACTCAGTTATTAACATGTTAATAAAAGTGTCCAAATCAGAATGGTTGTTCTGGGGAAGAAGCTACCCACCCTCAATCAGGAAGATTACACACAGCAATCATCCTTCTATAAATATGAACACTGGAATAACTTGCTTACTAAAATAGACAGTGACAATCTCAACATTTTCAGGGAAAATTTTACACCACTTCATATATAATTTTCAATAGAAGTAAATATCTTTCAACAATTAATGGAGTAGTCATAAAGAACATAGAAAAGGTGACATAAAACTAATTAGCCTATGAAAATAAAAATTTTTTTGGTATCCTCATTAAAAAGAGATTTTTTGCTGCAGAGAAAAAAATTATCTACATTATTATCTACACATCTACATTATTTACACATTTATTCTATAATAACTACATATTGTGGAACAAATAAATCAAAGAAGAAAGAATAGTACTGTAAACTATAGTTATCAAAATGTATAAGAAGATAAAATTTAAATTAGTTCTTTGCACAGCAATTACATGCCTAGATACTACTTATTCCAAAAATATATCTTAGATGAATAATTACTTTGTACCATGCACAGTAGACCTAGGTTGTGGTAGATGTAAAGAACATGCACAGGATCTCTTCCTTGGTGGACTCAAAAAATTATAACACACTAACGTTTACATTCACCTTAATTTTTCTGTGTTGCAGCTGTTTATATGCTAAATGGTGATGATGACACTCCTCAGTTCATAAACAAGTTTGTAAAATACACTAATTAGTGTCTATGAAACACATATATTTGAGTGGTATAAGGCTATTAACAGTTCTGTCTTCTGAGCTGAATAGAAGACAATAAAGAACAAAGGAAAGCATACGGTAAATAAGGACAAAAAAATCTATTGATCAGCTGCCTGTTTTAATAGTCTTGCTCTAGGAATCACAAATTTCATGGAGGGAATAAAAAATTTGATTCCTTTAAGAAAATATGTTTTAGTGAGCATGCAAGGTAAAGCTCCATATTTCAAGAGCAAATTCTGCTTGGGCTTGTCTTTATACTGTGTTGTTTGGCATAATATTATCAAAACTCTATTAATGTAGAGTTTTAGTGATTGTTTTGGTTTGGGCCTTGTTTGGTTTTTTTTTTTTCCTAATTAGAAATATTAGGATCAGAGGAAGCTGAGTATAGGAAGACATGATATTTTCTGCATAATTTAAATTATTGATGAAAAAAGATTCTCAACATCAAAATTATATTCTGTAGCTCATGAAACTTTTTGCCCTGACTTGTGCTTTACCAGTCCTTTGTACGAAAGACTTAAAACTGATAGCAGCAGGTATTTGGTATTTTGAGGGTTCCTGTTGATATATGATCTAGTAACTCTGCTGAATGCAGAAACACAGTCAATAGAGAATAAGGCAGTCTGTTGTTAGTGTCCCAGATTAGTAAAATGTATTCCATTTAGTCTCCAAGAAAACAATATTTTTTAAACACAGCCTTCATTTAAATAAATGGAGTACATTAATACACACTTTGTGAATAATGCAAATATCAGGCCAAAATCCAAAATCCATCATTGCAAGTCTGAAAAATCAATTTACAGAAGCTTGAGAATTATGTAGTATTGCTGCAAAATCTCCTTTTCTGGCCAATGGACTTAAAAGCATAATTTAGACCCATGTCTCTAACAGGAGATTTTTAATTTTTCTTTAAACAGAGATTAACTCTTTGGCTAAAAGAAATAATACATACATATTAAAATGTAAAAAACTATTTTTTTTCAGAAAAAGTTGGAAACATCTATATAAATTAAACAAGTTTTTCTGATTATTAAACTCATTAACTCAGTTTATTCCTGCTTTTCATGTTTTTCTTTAACCCAAGCTGGGAAAATGATCAAAATGTCTCACTTGTCTGTAAAATAGGTAGCACTGTTTAATGAGTTCAACTCCAAAATCCTCTGTTATAGAAATAATTTATCTTCTTGTGTTGGATACTGACTTCTGTAAGCAACTTTTTGCTTCAGCTCACATTACAATGAAAAGATTAGGAACTTTTTGAGCAACAACCACTCATCTCAAAGACAGCTCCACAGGACAGCAATGTAATAAGAATGAAAAAACGTAAGAAAATAGGTCCTCAAATCCTTTCTGAACAGTGCTTTTGAATCCATGTTGGATGGAGTTTTCAAAAGTATTCAGTAAGACTTTTAGAGCTATACTCAAGAGCAAAATTTTTTTAGCTCCAAATAAATTTCAAAAAATAATAGGGCATGTTTATAGGACAGAAAATATATTTTAATTGCCCAATTAATTAAGTTTTAAAATAAATAAACAAACAAACTAATGTTTGGCTCAGTAGACTTGCTTGGCACTAGCAGCAGAAAAAAGAGCTGTATGACCTTTGACATTTACTTTGGCTTTATCAATATACTTCAGCCATACCACTGTACATGGAGTCACAGTAAAGACATTCAATGTAATTTTCTTTGCATAAATAAAGAACCTGAGAAAAGTGAAGGCAAGGATTTGGGAAATTTAGAAGAAAAGTTAGGGAAAGTTAAGATTCAAACTTTTTTTTTTTCCTTGTATTTACAGAATAATGATATTCTAATCTATAATTATAAATGTTAAAGCTACATGATAAATTCATAGTAGCATTGTAGTGAAGTTACATACACCTTAACAGTAATATTTAAGTAAAACTAAACAGTTTTAGTTTCCTGTAAAAGAACAGTTTGCAACAGTTTTACAATACTCAAATGCAGGGATACAACAAGTACATTACAAAATCTTATTTTGGGAAAATGCTTGATTATCTTTTACAATAAAGGACTAAAACCAAATCAAAACAAAAAAAAAAGCCAACAAAAAATGAAACAATAAAAAGACAGAAAAAAGTTTTTAAGGCCCNAAAAATCTATGTTTCTAGCTTTATTTTGACAATTCAATAGCAAAAACACTACAGAGTCTATGTTCCACTATATATAGAGCTATGTTCTATAGCTCTATAAATAGTGGAAACCTGATTTGCACATAAATTTGCATTAATAGAAGTATCATAACAGGTATAACTCCACTTTAGCTCATTTTTGCCATGTTCCTGTACTTTCCTGTACATATGCTAGCACTGTGTGAAATAAGTGATAGGAAGCAGTAACCTTTTGCTTGTAGAAACATTTTTTCGCCTCCCCACTGAACAGCACAATCAGTAAAACTACACCTTGCATACTCTACTCTTTCCCTAAAACCAAACATGTTGAAAGCAAAACAACATTTCTAAAGCATCCTTCATAATCTCAGACAGAAATGCATCTGAATAGACAAACAGTATCTGAAACCAATTAAAAGCTATAGGAGGTACTTCCCTCATCTCAAATGATGAAATGCTCAATTAATGCACATTCATCAGATGCTCAAGCTCATCTTTGAGAATCATGGTTATAAAATGACCAGAATTCCCAAGAGTTAAGGATTAACAAGTGGATCGAGTAAACATTATAATGTTGGTGATGATGTGCTCATATGAACTTGATTCTTTTATCAATGCTAACAGTAAATTCCCAATTTCAGTAGTTATCCATATAATTCTTACATCCGCATATCTGTATTTCAGATATATAAAACCAGTGTTGTGTGTAGTACTAAAAATTTCTGGAAACTTGCTCATATACTCAAAATAAGGAACATCTACTAACAGGCTTTTAATATAAGTAAATACACTTATTTCTTTCTTCTTTTTTTTTTTTTTTAAATTTTATTTTTCTTTTCCTATGCTCTGTTTCCTAGCAGTTTTTAAGCAAACCCATCATTTTGTTCACATTACACTGTCATAATCTCTACTGACTCCTAGGGAGTTTACTTTCAGTTTCAAATTCTGTCTTTGTATGCTGAAAACATAGCTTAATCACATATGCATCATTTAATGTATGTTTAATGTATAATATCATGCAATTATCACTACATGCAAAAATACAATACAATACAATACAAAAGATGTATTTATTGCCTTTTACCCTTTCACATCTCCAAGCAAAACTAAATGCTTCAGCAACATAACATTATTGATCTTTATAACAAAATATGCTAACATTTTATAGCCTGCTTAACTACTGGTGTTCTTAAAAAGAACTCGATCTCATCTACGGGAACATTCATTTTTTTCATAGTTCAACAGGAGGAACCATAGAAAAAGATATGACACCCTGGGCATAATTTCAGACACCTGAAAGAAAAATTACACATACAAGCTTTGCTATCAAGTCTGTTTCCGAGTTTTAACTTGGTGTATTGATGTTTGCAGTTTTTCTTTTAAAAAAAAGAAACAAATAAAACTGCTATACACAAACAAACCAACCAACCAAAACCCAAAATCCCCATGCCGTCACAGCTACTGCTTTCCAGACATAACTCAGTAACTGGATGCAAGTGAAACATTCTTTTCTGGCACTGCTATAAGATATTATTTTTCATTAAGTATGCAGCCTAAAGACAAAATCCATAGCAAACAAAGAAATACTCCTCCATCTTGTTAATAAAATCCAAACCCCAGAATTAATTTGTTTTCTCTCTACATACTAATTGCTCACAAATTATTTATGTTTAGAAATATTACCAAGTTATCTCTGAATTTTGCTAAAGAAACTGACTGCTTTCCTGGACAGGTCAACAATCCAATGTTAACTCTACATTACTGGAATATTTGTGGTAGGACAGTGTACAAGTGTAGAGACTGGGTTTGTTTGTGTTCCCCAGAAATCTACTTAATAACCCTCTTCCCCTAACATTTACTCATGAGCGAGAGGACACAGATATATGGATACTGTAAAATTTTACTTTATGGGACATCTTGGAAGGCATCACAGCAGTCACCAACAGTGTCACAGTTTTCTGCATCCTGAAATTGATCATAATACTCCAGAAATGTGCCAAATATCTCACCAGAAAGTATGTTCTTCCCTTTTGGTGCAGGCACCAAACATGACGAGAAAAATTTCTACTACAGATATTCACAAAGGTAGTAGCTAATTTTGGGGTTTGCATACTGAACAAGAAATTTCAACCACTATGCTGAACCATGTAGGTTTTGTTCAGCATGATATAAAATGGTGAAGATCTAATTTTTTTTTTTTAAACCTTAGCTATACAATAAAAGTATTGAAATATCATTAGTTTTTTTTATAATCAACACTGTTAGCAGAAATGTTTCCTGCAGAGTCTTAATGAATTCCTGAATATCATTATGATATTCATTTATTTCCATAATTACCTGCTTTTTATTCTCCATAGATCATACAATACCTAGAGAGAAAACTTTGATTATTCATCCTGATACACTAAACAACTGAGATTGCAGTATCTTGAGGCTGTAGGTGGTTTATTTTTCATTTTTTAACTATATCTAAATTCAAAAAGAAAAGCAGATGAGTTTGATTTGGAAAATCTGCTGATATAAGTCTATTTTGGTCTTTGGGTATTGGTTCCCAAGATTTAAAATTCAGTATTTACACTTTAATTTTCATTAAGAAAAGAAGCCATCGAATAATGTTACATCTTTGTTGTCAACTGACTGCACCATTAGTAAAAATTTCTTAACATATTGGAAAGTAATAATCATCTTGCTCTTAAGTCTTAAATAAACTAAACAGATTTTAAGTCTTAGACATTGCAGAACCCACTCCAGGGGCAACTTGGAATCTGAATGAAGAGGGCTGACATGTTTAATATAGCTCCTTCATTTGCATGAGGAACTCAAATATACATTTTTCCAAGCTTGTGGACTGACAGAGATGAAAACATTGTCTTCCACGAAGGCAAAACATAGGATGTGCCCGATAGCACAGGTGCTGGATTTTCTTTGTGCCAATTCCCATGTGATGCCAGCCAAGTAAATAAGAAAAAAAGCTTTCAGTGGCACTTAGTATAGTCTCTAGGGACACAGAACTATTAGGTAGTTTTGACTTAATTTTTCACTCTCTCAGTTCCACTTATAAAATACGGAGCAAAAATTAATTTATTTTATAGGGTTATAAAAAGAAAATAATACTTATTAAATACCTAGTAAAGTATTCACATGAGTGCCTAAATTAGAAATCTTAGCTTTTTCTGGTCAGCGAAGCAAAGTGGAAGATAGGAACTAAATTAAAAGCTTGCCACTCTTCAGTGGCTACACAGTAAAATATAAATTTTCATGGGTACAACATAAATGTATTCTACAAAATAAAGATTATGATCAACGACTTAGTTTCAAAAGTTACCCAGTGACTGATTAATGTTAAAAGAAAAAGAATACAAAAATCAGTGTCAAATGGTTACACAGACAGAATAAAACTTGTTTTTCTTGAGGAATTTGTGCGATTTTATTGATTAATACATAAAAAAATTACTTCTGCTGCATCTTCTGTAGAATGAAAGAGAGACAGGAAGAATCTGCTTCCAGAATTACTAAGCACAATTGTAATCATTACAGAAATAATAACAACAAGAGCTCTCTGATCATTGGCTTCCAGGTTACAGAGCTCAACAAAAACAGGAGCTCTCACCTAGAGAACAAGGACAAACAGAGGAACTCAGAGCAGTCCTTGGTTTCTTTTCCTCTCTAAATAATGATAAACTTTGATTTTTTTCATACTTTGATGCTTTTAAAATAGCTTTTTAGTAATTTTTTAACAGTATTTGCTCCTTATACACCACTCTTGTCTCAAAGATTCTTGTGTCTCTTTTACAGAGATCCACAACTCTTCTGGGTTACTTTTGAGACTAAACAGTTGAGGCTTTTACTAGAGATTGCACTTATGAGAGGCAAATAAAAATGCAGCAGAATTTCACACCCCTCACACTCAGTGCATTGGACTGTAAGACTCAAACTCCCTGCAGGAAAAAGTACAAAAGCAAAACCTATGGTAAATAATGTTGATGTCCTGATAAGGACACTAAGGGGCGTTAATAGCGATGAGACAGTACAATAGAAAATCAAGAACAACCAACAGAATTTTATTTTACAAAGAAACCTGACAACAAAATGCAAAGGAGACAGACTCAGCTCCTCCGGGGCTGGCTGCTGGGCTGCTGGTGTAAGGGAGGAATGATAGAATGGCGCTGGGACCTCGCTGAGGTTTCCTGCAAAACAGGAACAATAAAAGAAACCCGGGGGGACCCCAAGGGGACAGAAATATCACAGCTGTTGAGCAATGTGGTCCTCAGCCCCCATGCTGCCTCCACTGCTGCTGAAACTGCACTGCTGCTCGTGCCACGGGAAAATGCTGAGCAGAGACAAGTAGAGATGCAGCTCTGATGACCGACGAGCCCCGAAAGAGAAAGATGGCTTCTGGGATTGCTGTTTTATAGGGAGTGTAATCCTGCATAATCTCGGGGTCCCTCCAGTACAGGTCACCTCCGGATTGGCTAACACTGCCCTGGAACCTCCCCTCCATGAGACCTCGCCACGAGGCAACATGGAGGTGCTTCCCACCAAAATGCCTCATGGCCAAGGGGGAATGGGGCTACTTGTGAGCACCACAGGGGCCCCAGGTACAGGCACCGGGCTGCCTTCACACCGCACGACAGCAGCAGCCACTTGTGGGGGGTGGTTTCCCCCGCTGCGAGGGGTGCCGGCATTCTCTGTTCGGCTCCGCGTTTTGTGCATGCAGGAAACCTATTGTGCATGCGCGCAGCACCGGGAACAGCTGGGCTGAACCTGCCAGCGCTCGGTGGCAGGTTCTGCTGCCACTGGCACCCAGGGAGAGAAGCACCGCGCCCGCGGCACCATGTCCACGCCAGCAGGGCAAGCTGGCATGGCCGTTGCCACGGCACGGGGCACACACTGGCTGCTGCACCTCCATAGCCCAGCAGAATACGGCCCCGGCCCACTGCTGCCACTGGGCAGCGAACTGGCATAGGAAAGGGGACACAGGACTGCTCCTGCCACACATCTTGGGGTGCCCCGCGTGGCCCCGGCCCCTCCGTTGTATGCACACACATTCCGGCAGGATGCGCAGAACCATAGCTGCTCCGCACCACAAGGTCTGGAGCTTGCCTGTCTTGCTTTTATGAACATACAAGAAAAGGGTTTAAAACAACCCCCATCCCATCCCCCCTCCCCAAAGCCCCTAAAAACCTCCCCAAATCCCCACAACACCCCTCCCCCCAGAAGAGGGAAAAAAAAACAAAAAGGGAAACATGTTTTAACTGCTGACAACACTTGTTTCACCCCACAATAGTTGAGAATCACCTATATTCAGTAAGGACATAGAAAGGGTCTGAGCTTTTTTAGCTCTTGTTGATTATACGTTAATATAAGCAATATCTTGGCCCATCACAAAAAATACTGATTTGTGACTTCAATTT
Source organism: Neodrepanis coruscans (assembly GCA_013400695.1). Lineage (NCBI taxonomy): Eukaryota > Metazoa > Chordata > Aves > Passeriformes > Philepittidae > Neodrepanis > Neodrepanis coruscans. Next base: position 9,912 of record VYZS01037783.1, read on the forward strand.
ATAACTATAAACAAAAATTACCATACTTGCTCTTTTCATATGCTTTTCTTTTGAGTCATGAGTACATCAGTATAGTCAATTTTTAATATAAACTTTTTTATTTATAAATAGTTTTCATTTCTATGTGAAATCATAGAACGGCTTTTCAGATCATTGTAATTTTGCCTAGACTTTTAGCATGCAAGAACTAACTGTGAACCAAAGCATGCAGAGTGTCTGAAATAGTTACAAGAATACAATTGTAAATCAAGCTGTGAGGAATGAAGTCTGGTTATTGTGCATTAATTGCTCAAAGTATAAAGGTAATATTGCATATTGAGATAAAAAATCTTTGAAGACAAAAATTTATATAATCCTATGTTTTTCTAGTATATTTGTATGTATGTTTAATGCTGGGTTTACAGTTAATTGCAAATAGAAGTTTTATCCTTCATAATTCAGATAAACTTCCCAATAATAGGAAGAAAGTCTGGTACCAAAAAAAAAAATAAGCTGTCATTAAACATCCCTCAGCTGTCCTTAAATCATATTAAAACATTACAAAATTAATTTAAAATTATAGAAAGTTGAAAAGTATGTATATAAAATAATTTTGAATCTTTGGATTGTTTTTGCTTTTTTCCAACTTGTAATATTTACAAATGAAAGAAAATACATGCATAATATTAAGTCAAGATTTAGTAAACAATTACTTGAGGGAAAAAAAGAAGGAAAATTACTACTATTCCTAGTAACAACTAACGTATCTCAGTTTCTGGATGTAGCTGCAGCCATCTATCTGAACATGTCAAGAGGCAAAAAAAAAAAAAAAGTAACTTATCTAAAATACTTTACACACACCAAAACTAGGAACAACCAAGTTTGATGCAGTTACCAAAGTTAACTACAATGCATGAACTCATTAACCATTTTCCTGAAATGCTCTCAAATAGCTGTTAGCATTTGAAATAACAGGACTTCCATAAATTAAAATCATTGTCTAATAATCACTAATGGTGAATCTAGATTGGAAACATTAATTGGAAGAGGGAAGTATTTTAAAATTTTTATCACTTGCCAACTTTTCCTTACAATTCATGAAATGAATAGTAAAGTGGTGTAATGGTCCAATTTTCTCCCAAGAGAAACTTTCTAAATTTAATTTTAAGATATGTTATAAATCCTAGAGGATTGAACATCTAGAGTCAATTGATTACCAGTTGTGCGCAAGACGGGTTTTTTCCCCACATATCATGGGCAATTTTATCTGACTCAGGTATTTCTGGTTTACTTTTCTTTGGCAGTCAAGGGTACATGATTCCCTGGTCAAGCAGACAGCAACATTTTGAGTTTAGCATGACTTCACTGCAGCCTCTTGAGTCTATCATGGCTGAAGATCTCTATAGCTACTGAAAGAAGAGCAGCTAAATAAATAATAAATAATAAAGCAACACCTATTCCATTAACAACCTCATGCGTTTTACTACTCATGTAGAAGGAGAATGTAGAAATTCTGATGTACAAACATCTTTATTACTGAAGTCCAATATTTGTCCTACATGATTCAACTTGCCTGTGAAAAGGATTTGCTACAGCACGGAAAAGGCGGGTGTCGTTCTGTTCCTTTGCAAAGGTCTTAATTCATCAGGAAAAGGCCAGCAAAGACACACAGAATGAATCTTCTTGCATATTTTTTTTTTTTCCCAAAGCTACATCACACCAACACTGCTGTTTTCCAGTAATGGCAGGTGTTTCTAGCATCACTGGCTTTTGTAGTGAGGACACCATTATCTTGTTGCTATTTACTAGTCTGGTACATCCCTTTCTCTAAAACTGATATGAAAGAAACCAAAAATACTCTTTGTGGTTATCTTTATGAAGAAGCAATGGAAATTAAAAGGGAATTGGGATCTCCATATCTTTCCCTTCCCCTGACTTCTAGACTAATTTAGTTACTGCTCGAGAGTATTTTGAAAACATACTTGCAAGTGCTCAAAACAAATTTGGAGTTCTTCATATGGAAGAGACTATCATAATGTTATTCTGTTTCTCTACAGGATCACTGGAAGCACCTGCAGGAAATGTCTTTACAGACATTTGATAAAACTCTGTAGATACTTGTAATAGCACAAGCACAGCAGCCAGGAATGACTGCTGGCATTTGTGCTTTGTTTTTTGGTAGTGTGTGAACCATGACTAACATCCCGATGTCTCTGAAAGTCATTCTGTCTGTAAAACAGAGATAATAGCCTTGGAAGTGTTTGTTGAGAACTAATTTGCTAATCCTTGCTCTCTAAAAAAAAAAAAAAAAATAAAATAAAATGACAAACATTGATTTTTGTGGCCAGAAGGGAGCACTATGATGATCTAGTTTAGAGTTCAGTATTCACAGTGCCGACCCCCATGGAACAGTCTAGGTAATAATTTCTGAGTCTGGCCTATAGTGTGATATTCATGAAGTTATCTGATCTTGATTTCAAAACTGAAAGTGATAGAAAATCAATTTGGTCACACCTCTACTGGGGTGTGCCCCACCCATACCCAGTGGAAAGCTCTCCCAGAGGTTATTTTTGTTCAGTGTTGAAANGGAAGTTTTTGTTGAGAAATAAATTTCTAAACCCTTCTCTCTAAAAAAAAAAAAAAAAAATAAAATAAAATGACAAACATTGATTTTTGTGGCCAGAAGGGAGCACTATGATGATCTAGTTTAGAGTTCAGTATTCACAGTGCCGACCCCCATGGAACAGTCTAGGTAATAATTTCTGAGTCTGGCCTATAGTGTGATATTCATGAAGTTATCTGATCTTGATTTCAAAACTGAAAGTGATAGAAAATCAATTTGGTCACACCTCTACTGGGGTGTGCCCCACCCATACCCAGTGGAAAGCTCTCCCAGAGGTTATTTTTGTTCAGTGTTGAAAACGTATCATTTCTACTCGGTTTGTTCATCTAGTCACTGGATCTTATTATCTCCTTTGCTCTGTATCTGAAAATGGCTCACTATCATGGATAACTTCTTTGTACGAATTTGGCAAACTATGATGAAAAAACACTGACTAAGCTTCTATAACATTAAGATAATCAGATAATTAAGCAAAACTGGTAATTTGTCTGGAACAGTTTACAAAATGACAATATGATCTGGCTTGCAAAACCTTTACAGGCTTTCTTTTGAAGATACTTGCTTCCCTCCTCCCTCCCACATTCTCACAATGAATGTGTAAAATCAGACTAAAATAAAAATGGATCTCCATTAATTTTTTCGTTGAATTCCTTCCCTTATTGTGTCACTGTCTCAAATACCAGGGTTCAAACCCCTTCTCAAATAGCATCACCAACAGGTTTTCAATTTATCACTCACATTATGCATTATTATCTAGCTAGGATTTTGTACTGTAACAGAAAACTTTCAGGCAGTCAATGTGCTTCATACAAATTCACCTGTGACTTAATGATATAAGCAATTTGGTAACATTATGGTAGCAATATCTCATACTTCCATTTAAAAAGTGTCAATCCTCTTGTTCAGATAATTTCTATGTGATCCAAACTGATTGCTTAGTAAAACTGGTAAAAATTATTAAATAGTTTTCATACGAATATATCAGAGGCCATGGTTAATATCTAGTTTTTAGGAAGAATATCACAAAAATTCAATTCATCTTTAGTTAAAATGTTTATTTTTTTAAAGAGATTGTTTCACACTCATATTTACAAAATACAAGTGTTTAGCCTTGTTAAACTAAGCCTGCTTATGGAAAAATAAAGGGTGTACTTTAGACAGAATGGAGAGCAAAGCAAGGTGGAAAGAAAGCAGCGGTGATAGATTCATATTTTCAGCAGCTTTTCATAAATTCTCTTTGGAAGCAAACTGAATTTCATTGAAGGGAGTGAATCAATGGTCCTTCATAAAAAGAAAATCAATTAGTAAGTCATTACCTGAAAATTAGCACTCCAAAAACAACATTCTATTTTAAAGGCAATTAGCCTACATGCCAGTACGAAGTTGAATTGCATTTGCATTGATGTATGCAAAATGATTTACACCCTCCGTCCCTAAGAATTGCAGAGAGTGAAAAATTAAAGAACATATTTAGAGACGCTACTGAATTTATTTGTTGCAAGCTATCTATCTCAAGCAGCAGATGACTATGTGAGGGTTTTAAACAGCTTTACACTGTATATCTCAAATATTGATGTTCTTATTGGACTTAGAACACTTGAAGAAACATGACTTTTGCTCCCTGTCATAACGATAACAAACAACTGCTAATGTAAAAGGCAAGTAGGTACCCCAGTAGACTCTTTTTCACAATAGCTTGCGTAGTCCTGGTATAATTTGTGTTTTGAGCTACACTGGAAAGGCAAACAGGGTTAAGGGTTGATAGAGAATACACAGCATCTCACAGAAGAGCTAAAATCAACCTGTGGGCTGCAGTTGGACAATCAGCCCATCCTGTCTACAGTATCAGGGCTAATCCATTATGCCTGGGTCTGCCAGTGCAGAAAGTGTTATATCCTTTCCTCATAGGTCCGGTCTGAGTAAGAGGAAGCAGCAGAATCCAACTCCTGAAGATGGAATGTTGCAGCTTGCAACACTAAAGAGGCATTCTGGTAAGTATGCCTCAGGGCATTGAATCTTTGCAAGGTAGGGGGCACTAGCTTTATATCTAACAGAGGTTTATCTTAAAGACAGAAGATGAAAATAGAAGAAATAAGACACAGAAATATGAATTCATTACAGAATATGAAGTACATCTTAATCACATACTTCATATCATGCACACGCTTATGTAGAACTAGACTAAATGGCTAAAATGTAAGCTCCATCCCAAAATGAGACACTTCTCTGAATTGAGGTAAAATTGTTCAACTTTAAGAGTCAGTCAACAAAGCAACAGCAGCAGCTACTGACTTAAGTCCAGGCGTGACTGTTGGATTGTGCTGTACATGGTCACTCCTGAGCTCAGGGACACCTGGCCAGTAGCCAAAAGCCTGGCCAGCACCTGACAGCCATTGAGAGCCAATCAGGCAAGGAGGGAGGTTTGCCAGGAGCATCTGAGGGATATTTAAATGGCTCCAAGGAGAGCAAGTGACCAGGAGAATGACAAATATAGTGGGCAAACATGGCATGTCAGAAGGGTATGGCACAGCAGTTTGCATGGCAGCTCACACAGGTAGGTAGCAAAGATAGGATGTAGAACTCAGACTAGAAGAGGACCAACTATGGTTTCAACTCTGTCAAAAACCGCTGTGACAAGGGACACAATGACCCAGATGGGCTTCAGACAGCAACATGCAGCAGTCCAGGTCTCTGGCTACTGTGTCTGAGCTTGTCACTGATGCAGCAGGGTAGCAGAGACAGCATCTGTTTGAGGTTGTGAACAGGTGGATGATCTGCTCAACTTGGTGGCACAGCTGAAAGATGTGGAGAGACCAAGAAGATTAGGGAGTGTGAGAGGGGTAGTTTACTGACTGTGGCAGGTATGTCCTGGTGAAGGAGCTCCAGAAACAGGTGGCTGAACTGTAGGAGACAGTCAAAAGACTAAGAGATATCACAGAGGCCAAGAGGGAGTTGAACAGCTGGTTCCAAGCCCCTGTGGTAGGGGAATCACAGGCCTCTGAAGAGAGACCAAAAATTCACACTTTGGCACATAGGGAAGGGAGCGAGGGCATTAACAAGGGCTTGGGAAGTAGTGGGGAAAAACAAAACAAAGTAAAAAAAACAAAACAAAGCAACACAACAAAAGGAAAAGGAACTAACAAAAGNTTGGATAGTGTAATAGGTGGGCACTCTGAAGGTTATAAAATGGAGAGATTGTTATGATTTTTCCTCTTTGGATCATTGGGCATCACCAGTAGAGCTGCACTCTCCCTTCACCTCTGCAAACTGCGGGTTTGTCTCATTTCTTATCTTGTTCCAACAGGCAACACTGGGAGCCCAGACCAGGGATGTTACTGAGAAGCTGCCACACCTAGTTAAATGCACTATTCCCCACTATTAATGTTCCATGTGGGAGCCAGTGATATAGCTGGTGCCAGTCTGGAAAGTATTGAGGGACTACAGAGCCCTGGGAGAGATGGTAAAAGGGCTCCAAAGCTCAAGTAGCTTTTTGATTAATCTTCCAGGTCAAAAGAGAGGGGCTTGAAATGGCCAGCCAGATCTGGGAGGTTAACAAATTATTAGAGCAGGTAAAATGGAAGAGCAAAGCTGTAGTCAGAGTTTCAGTTACTCAGATTATGGGACTCATTTTTCCACACTTGGTTTACTGGGGACTGATGGGAATCAGCTGACAAAGAAGGGTTANGAGGTTTGCCAGGAGCATCTGAGGGATATTTAAATGGCTCCAAGGAGAGCAAGTGACCAGGAGAATGACAAATATAGTGGGCAAACATGGCATGTCAGAAGGGTATGGCACAGCAGTTTGCATGGCAGCTCACACAGGTAGGTAGCAAAGATAGGATGTAGAACTCAGACTAGAAGAGGACCAACTATGGTTTCAACTCTGTCAAAAACCGCTGTGACAAGGGACACAATGACCCAGATGGGCTTCAGACAGCAACATGCAGCAGTCCAGGTCTCTGGCTACTGTGTCTGAGCTTGTCACTGATGCAGCAGGGTAGCAGAGACAGCATCTGTTTGAGGTTGTGAACAGGTGGATGATCTGCTCAACTTGGTGGCACAGCTGAAAGATGTGGAGAGACCAAGAAGATTAGGGAGTGTGAGAGGGGTAGTTTACTGACTGTGGCAGGTATGTCCTGGTGAAGGAGCTCCAGAAACAGGTGGCTGAACTGTAGGAGACAGTCAAAAGACTAAGAGATATCACAGAGGCCAAGAGGGAGTTGAACAGCTGGTTCCAAGCCCCTGTGGTAGGGGAATCACAGGCCTCTGAAGAGAGACCAAAAATTCACACTTTGGCACATAGGGAAGGGAGCGAGGGCATTAACAAGGGCTTGGGAAGTAGTGGGGAAAAACAAAACAAAGTAAAAAAAACAAAACAAAGCAACACAACAAAAGGAAAAGGAACTAACAAAAGGAAGGATCCTTTTGTTCTTTTGCCTTCACAAACATTCCTTCAGAAGCCCAGCCTAGATATTCCCACTCAGAACCACTTTGTAGTTCTGCAGGCTAATGAGGCAGCACCTGACACACTGGAATAACAGCTGGAGCCAACTGGAAGACTCCAACCTGCTCCACAAATAAAGAAATTAATAACTAGTTCAACAAGAAAATTTGGTGGGTGATAGTAGTGTCCAAATCCAACAATTTAAGAGGTGCAGAGGCACTCATTTATCAGCCGACCTACTCTTGAGGGAGGTATGTGGCCTTCCTGTGATGCCTTAGAGGGTATGCTTNGGCCAGCCAGATCTGGGAGGTTAACAAATTATTAGAGCAGGTAAAATGGAAGAGCAAAGCTGTAGTCAGAGTTTCAGTTACTCAGATTATGGGACTCATTTTTCCACACTTGGTTTACTGGGGACTGATGGGAATCAGCTGACAAAGAAGGGTTAAAGTGTCTTTGGTTGGGGTCTTGCCAGACTAATGAAGGGGGCTTTAAACTAGATTTGTTGGGAGCGGGGGTTACCTACCCACTATCTGAAGGGGGCCAAAGAGGAATTTAGAGAGAGACTCTTCATCTGGAATGGAAGTGATAAAACAGGGAATACTGGCTACAAATTGAAAGAGGAGAAATTTAGGTTAGATATTAGGAAGAAGTTTTTTACTGTGAAGGTGTTTAGACACCAGGACAGGTTGCCCAGGGAGGTTGTGGATACCACAATTCTGGCAGTGCTCAAGTCCAGGTTGGATAAGGCCTTGAGCAAGTGGGAAGTGTCCCTGCCCATGGCAGTGGGGGTCGGGACTAAATAATTTTTAAGATACATTCCAATGCCTTAATATTTTATGATTCTATGATTCAAGAGCATAATTTACATGCTAAATTAAAGTGCTTAGTGGCAGACTAGAATACCAGGACATCCACACTAACTCAGCAGATGTGACACAACAGGTTTGATACTAGCCAACAGCTTGAGGCCAGGCAGCATACCTGAGGTTTTTCAGCTGGTGCTGGGTACTTAAATTCAGGAAATGGATGTATATGAGATTAATCCTGCCGTAGGGCTCTCTCCTTATCTTCTAGTACTAGAAACTTAGTTCAGAGGAGTGTAGATAAAGGTCCACCTCTTTTGGTGACAATTACTTGTACACACAGATGTATTCTAAGTATTCTATGCCATAGAAACAGAGTAGAGAGTTCATATGTAAATTCATACATATTTCTCCTTATACTGATCAAAACTACTGTTTTGCTTTTATGTTTCGTTATGACACAAAACTAATGTTTGGGGACAAAAAATACCAACTCTTATTAGATTGCATTTATGCTGACATCATTTGTCGGAGTCAGCAAATTCATTACCATGTTTAGACTTAACAATTGAGTGAAATAATGTGGTTCAAATTACTTTGCATTTAATCCATGATTCCAAAATCTAGTACAAAGGCCTTTAT
>VYZS01037783.1:18420-30234 GCA_013400695.1 Neodrepanis coruscans
TACAAAGGCCTTTATTTTCAACTGTTAATCTGGATCTATGCAGTGGTACTGTAAACAGAAAAATGAAAAAATTGCATGTCCAAAATTAATATAAATAATACTGAATGTGATTATTTGATTTATTTAAAAAACTCCAGTTGTTACTGGAGTTTCATGTTTACAAAATTCAGAACTACCACGTTCTTATTGTTCCTCATTTAATCAGTAGCTAACAAAACCTGGTTTTAAAACAGTGTATCTTTATACTACTTTGTCATACAGGATAAAAGATGGTTATAAGATCAAAATATATCTAAGTTAGGTGTCAGTGTAAGAATATAAAGAAAAAGTTTCTGAATGTTCATTTATATTTTAAAACTATAGCTCAGGTTTTTGGCTCTACTTCCAAATAACCCCAGTGTATCTCAGCAGAATACCTAGACATCTAAGTCACTCCCTGTGTTTAAGAAAGTGACTTGTGAGAGGTGCTCCTAAGAGGAAGAATTTTAGAACTTTTCTCAGCAAGAATAATGAATACCTTATCTTTTGCTCCAACAGGTCAATCAGTAAGTCAGCTCTTCTTTCTTTGCACATCATCTGTAAATTAGAATGCCGAGGGATGACTTCTCACATATTTTTTGTATTAAGGGAAAAAGAACTATAGCAGTAAATGATGAGAATATATAAGAAGTGGTTCTAATCACAACTATGCAATGCTGCATTCCTGAAAGTAACATTAAACCCTTAGGGCTATGCTAGAAAAGTGTTGTGTGGAGCTTTAATTATACACTTGCCTTTGAGAGATACATCTTGACATAAGGTTTAAAATATTTCAGTGACTGACCTAACCTGTTCTAGGTCCGAGTGAAGCACTGCATTTTTATTCAGGGAAAATTTTATCAATTCAGATATCTGAATTTATATTTCTATTTCTATTCTATTTATATTTCTAATTAAATTACGAATTTAAAATAAACGAGTCTTCTCAGACTGTAAGTGTACTGGTCCTGATCCATTCTAAAAGATCATATAAGTCATAAGTGAATGAAGTTTTGTAGGAAGAACTACACACTACACACTATTCTGATGATAGTATTGAGCTCTCAAAAACTAAAAACAGGGTAAAAACAGAGTTGGGAAGGGAAGAAGAAAGAACAGTAAAAAAAAAATAAATTGTAACCTGCAATTACAGAGCCAGGAAATACATCTACATTTCTGCCAGCTTTTGCTGACAAAGGCCTGGGAACAGCAGAAATCTGGAAATTAGTGGATGCATTGAATAGTAGCTAGGTCTGATTAAGTCTCTAGTTTATTTCAAGTTGATTTCATGTTTCAGAAACAGTAGAAATATTAAGTACTGCCTGCTCAATAGGACAAGATCCTCTCAGAATGCACAGTAGTGCTTTTTATCAGTGAAACCTTGCATGTACTGCCCAGAATTTTCTGAAGCTTGTATAGTCAATAAATATATTTTCAAAAAATTCCTTTACTGTAATTATTAGACTGACTTGAGTTTTTAAAAAGAAAACAATATTGTATTTCTGTATGAATTTTTAAAAGGAATTCACAAGCATTTGCCTAAATAGAAATATGGCCCTAACATAAAAAAAAAAAAGTTCTTGTGAGTGAAAATCTGTACATCCCTATGCTCCTTGCTTATGTCTAAATAAAGGCTAAATTATCCCCTTCTTAAGCAGTAGGGCTGATCATACTTCAGAACACAGAAAAGTGAGTTGTATTGACCATATTATCAGATACTAAAACAAGATGAGTAATAAATCTTCAAACGTCAGAAGAACACAGACTACCAGACATTTTGCAATACCAACAGATAGATAGATATAATATAAACTGAAATCCCTGGCAGAGAAGTTAAATGCATTCTTTGCTTTCTGTTGATGAAACTGAGGTGCTCCCCCTCATGCATTTCTTTCTAAGGGATTTTATTTCCCTCTTTCTAAGGAATTTTGTTGCGGATTCAGTTTGAAGCAGTTTTGGAACAAATAATCAGTGTAAGAGTAACAAATTACAGAGGTCAGACAGTATTCAGCAGTGGGTTCTAAAGAAACTTGATGATGAAACAGCTGAATTATTAAGAATGGTGAATAACTTTTTCCATAAAACTGCTTTGGTGCTTCACCATAGGAGGATAGCAATTCTTAAAAATCTTCCACTGGAGAGGCAGGGAAAAGACAGATCAGTAAGCTTGTCATCTATGCCAGGCAAAGTCTTATAACTAGAATAAAGAATAAAAATACTGCAGACACCTGAGTAATTATGATCTGCTTGAGAAGAATAAGCTTAGATTTTACAAAAAACATCCTCCATGCCTAACCCACTGAGGTTTATTGAAAGAGCAAATATACATACGGATAAAGGTGATTTGGTTAATGTAATCAGTTAAAGTTTCTATAAGACCGGAAATTATTCTTCATCAAAGACTTTTTTTCAGGTGATGAAGCAGTTATAGAGTAAGGAAGGTCCTCAAATGGTTAAAAGGGAAGCATTAGAGAATGTTAGTTCTAACAGTCGGAATCTCCAGTGGAGTTGTGTTGTTATCTGTAGTGTTCAGTATATTCATAAACTGTGTGGAAAGGAGGGTAGAGAGAGAGATAAGAAAGTTTGCTGATGGTACTAAATTATTAGAATGAATGGTAAGGGTGAGAGAGCACTGTGAAGAACTGTAGTAGAATATGTCTTATAAGCCTGAATGACTGAAATTAAGTGTAGATAACTGTAAAGTGCCACATGGGGAAAAGAATATCCTAATTTCACATAAAAGTTATGATCTCTGAGCTAACCATTACTATTCAGAAGAGAGATTTTAGGATTATAATGGGTAGTTCCATTAAAGAGTGATTTCAATGCTCAGTAGCAGTTAAAAAGTAGCAGTTAAAAAGTAAATTAAATGCTAGTACAGGAGTACAGAAAATACAGTTAGGGTACTGGAAACAATGGCTCATTTACAGTTTGAACATAATGTGAAGGTCTGGACCCTCATTTCATAAAGGATATAAAAGAGATAGGAATTGAAACTTCTCTATGAGGAACAATTAAAATAATCCATAAGTCTTTGATCTGTAAAATAAATTACTTAATTAGAATATGAAGAAGGTCTACAAAATCACAAAGAATGTGGAAAGATCATAAAAGGGACCAAATTTTCACTCTCTCTTTCTGGCTAAAGATAAACTGGTCTAGTTTGAAGCCTACACTGAAAAGAATGTAGGTTCAAAACCTTCAAAAAAGATGAAACTCAGCAAAGGGACAGCAACCTATAAAATTTATTATCACAAAACTTATGGGTACTATAGGTCGATGTGGTATTAATAATGGAAACTCTGAAAGCATGTAGGAAAGGATCCACTGAGGGTTACTAAATACACAATACCGCACCACTCAAGAACATTTTGAGCTGAAACTAATCAGAAGATAGAAGTGTTTTACATGGAAGCATATTTCCTCCAATTCTATTTTCCCCCATGTATTTCCTTATGAACAATGTGGGAGACACAATAGAGGAATCTTTCATCATCTTATTAATCATGGCCATGCTTAAATTGTTCTTGTTCTGCTCTACACAATACAGGCACGTATTGTTGAGTCCCAGCTATATTGCAATAGGAAAAATAAACTTGATCTTCATATGTTTCAATTCTTTTTTACCTCCACAGAAATAAGTAAATATCAATGTCATTTTATGAGGCATTGAGAAATGTCCCTGTTAATCGTATGGGCAATTCATCTTTATAGCCTTAAGACATGAAAGTGGTATATAGAAAATACACTCAGATGAAGCAGGGAGACAGAAAGTCTGTCTTTCCAGAGAAGAATAGATGTGCTCATGACACAAAGAATAAAAAGAAAAAACTTTATGACTACTGTTTCTAAAATCGTTGAATAAAGTAAATGCTGGCAAGAAAAAGACAAAAATGAGATAAAAATTACAATGGTTATCAAATATCCATTACTAAAACTAGGGAAGAAGTTGAGGCTTCTGACCAGCAACAAGGGTGAAATTGACATAAACTTCAAATATAGTTAGCAAGGCTAAGAAATCTAACTCAGAAAGGAAGAGCCTCCATTTGTCTAAGTTCTTACACAAACACTCTTACTGGCAACAGACAGCACACAACTGGATATTATCACCTGTGAGGTCTGTAGCAGATCCCTTTCCTATGCTCATGTGACTGTTTGTTGTTTGTTTGGTTTTTTAACTAATGAATAAACTTTAAAATAATATATATTCTCATTTTGGAGAGTTTCAACAAGATTTATGAGTGGATTGTCTCAGGATGTGTCAACAAACTAGGAAATCTATTTCTGTCAGACTGCTAGTTGAGGCTTCAGTCACAGTTGCCGAAAATTAAACAGAACAGTTGTCAAATACTGGGTTGCTTGATGTTTAATTCATGTGCAAACACCTGCTCCAGCAGTATTCAACATTTGATGCACTAGAAACTGTTTCCTAGAAGTGGTCTCTACTCACAAAGTGAGAGAAACAGTGTAAACTTGGTACCAGAAAATTAGTTTGTTTTTCTTGGATAACAATATCTTATAGGCCTAGAAGACAAAATTACATATTTTTCATGTGATTAACATGAAACAATTTAAATAATATTTACAATTTTTATTGTCTAAATAAAAAAATACATATTCTCTTTAAAATAATTTAAACCACAACACAGTTCTCTTCAGTAAAGACTACTTCAGCTATGATCTGTGAGTCAATGCAAGAACACACAGAGTAGATTTCCCACTCTAATTCTTAAGAATTCCTCATATTCAAAATATCCATATATGTGTCAATGACAGATTATTATAATTGGTGTTAGTCTTTGTACTTATTGAGATTTGCCTATGGATGGGACTTAGTTCACAAAAAAATCCACTCGCTAGTTTGGACAAAAGATGAACACTGCTGTTTCCCTAAGCAGACACTGGGAAATCTAACAGAGATACTAATGTAGAAGGATGTTTTCACCATTATTTGTTACAATGTACCTAACAATAAGAGGGACACAACTAGGTGGTTTTCTCTCTCTCTAAAAGTCCTAAGTAGACAGTGCAGAAAGCAGCATGAAATAGAGCAAAAGGAGGGAATAAATAAAAAAAGGCAAAACCAAGAAATTTAAATAGCAGAAACTATAAAGAGGATTCCAAGTGAAATGTAGGGTTTCTACAGCAGCAAATGTGGAAGGTGATCTTAGTAGTCATATGAATTAGAGTGAACAATTTGTGCGTTTGAAAAGTCAGATGAATGAAGTAGATCTCTAATCAAAATGGAAAATCATTCATAGAAATATGTAAGTGTGTGTGTACTAATCACTAGTGTTCAGGTGCAGCCTAGACATACTCTATTCCCAGAGGATCATTCACTTCCATTCACATCCCTAAAACCACAACATGAAGCTGATAAGTGATGCCTACAGCTCTTAATGAAAGTGCTCTTAAGAAAAGGAGAAAAAGAGTGCAATTACCAGGAAAGGAAGAGAGACTGCTGCTGAAGATAATGTATATGGGAGAAGGCAAAGGAAGGTAAAAAGGAGATGCCTCAGAGAATTATTAGCAATGATGTTGTGGTCACTGGGATGATATCTACAGGCAAGGAGGGAGAAAAAACCACCAACACTGGGCAAGAAAGCTGTCAGGCAAGGGATGAGAAAACTGCTGTGATATCAATGGACATAAGTAGGAACGAGCAGAAAGAAAGCCCTTAATGAATATAAATGGAAGCTACATTGACACAGGTAAGTATTAACATTTTCAACTAAAGGGAAGGGCAAGAGGAAAGGCACTTCTATTGTTTAGAAATCTTCCATATATACAATTTAAATTTTCACCTGCCTTAGACTACAGTAGAGAAAGTTGTAGCAGAATTTTACATTCCTACTCAAAACTTTTCTTCCTCTCAAAGATCCACTTTTTTAAATGAATGCAATTTCTACCGTATATGCAGCTGACACTTTCTTGACAGAGACAGGTGTTTTGCTTTTTTTATACAAATCCACAACAGCAGATAACACTTGGGTTTTCAGCTTCCCAGGTGTATTTCCTGTTCCAGACTACACTATATGTTACAAGGTACTTCAATATTTGAGTGTGCAGCAGCAGTTTTACAAAGAAAAATAAAAACCTCTTCTCCTTAGGTATTTAGGTTTTTCTCAAGGAGAGATTTAACATTTGAACAAGTTTCAAAACCACTACAGGCAGGATGACATGAAGTAATTTTAACACGTTTCAGTACATTAGGTTTAAGGAATAACACTTACTTCTTTGCTTTAACATTGTCCAAGTCTCTTGGCTAAAATAAACCACTGGACATAAGGAAGATTTCATATTTCTGTAAAAGAAAGCCGTATTTCCTACTTACTTCCTTGTCCCTCTATATAGTGTGCAGTCACAGTAGTTTTACATCCGCATATATGTACTAAGATTCATAAAAAATGCCAGAAAAGCCTGATATTTAGAGGAAAAAAGCCAGTATGAAAAGAATGGGGAATTCCTGGGTATTTTGTTTTTGAAGAACAGACATTTTATGGTTTCCTGAATACTAAATTGAAAGCTTGACAAAAAGGAAACATTTTTTTAAATAGTGCTCCAGACATTGACAATTGATTCTAAATTTTACTTCTTTAAATTTCATCAATTTTTCTATAACTTTAAAACTGAAGTTATTTTCTCCATGTTTATTCTACCATACCAAGCACAGAAGCAGAGTTTAATTAACTTTGGTCAAGAGTTTTATGTCATAAACTCCACACATGTTCTGTCACACACTCTGTGTATTTTATCTAGTGGTCCCAAAATAATGAGTCCAGTATATATTTCATACATTTCATATATTTCCCACATATATTTTTATGGCTTGTAAGATGGAATGACCATGTCTGTATCATTAATAGTTTGTTGATACTATAGTTTCTGTTATGTTTTCTTTCTTTGTATATTTCAAACAGGCAATGAAAGAGCAATCTCAAATATCAGTCTGTTTCTGTTTTAGGAAGAATACAGGCATAGGTAAAAGGCATCTTGAAATGCTCTGTAAAATTAGCCTTTGCTGATTGGGAAGACTAATTCAAAAAATGTAATATCTCTTGCTTTGTGTAGGTCACTCTTCCATTTTCCTACTAAGTCTTCTGAGAGAGTTACTGCAGAGGATGGATTTTTGAAGACAAATCTGTTTAATCAGCCCCCAAGTTATATTCTGCTTATTATCAATGAATCAAGTAACTTCATATATGTTAGTTATTTTTCATTTTTAGTCTATTATATAGTCATACCCAACTGTGCATATTTTTAGAAGAACAGATTTATGTCTTTCTCTGTTTCAGTCTTTTATATACCTTTCATGGGGTGAGGGGAAGTTTTGGATGTTCGGAGAGGAAAAGTGCTTTATCCATTTTTTTTTTTTTTTATTTTATCCTTCTCTCCCTGTTTCACTCTCTGGAGCCACATGAGGAGGGAGTCCTTTGCCAAGCTGCAGGGCACTGCTGCCCAGCCCCAAAGAGTCACCTGGGGGTAAAAGGGGGTGTCCTGGAGTGTCCCTTACCACCTTCTGAGGTTATCCATGTGGCCTGAGGTGGTGGCCGCCATTTTGGCTGGGGGACCTGGGGCCAGGGCCCGCCCTTGGGTATTCCAGGAGTGGTAGTACATGTCTCTGCCTTTATTATGGAAACTAAGGAACAGAGCATCAGTTAGCAGCAAGATTGCTTTTCCGGGAATTTCCCCTGGGAATGCTGGGAGAAACAGACCCTTCATATACCCTGGACAAAGGCTCGGGAACTGTTTTCTGTTCCACCTGTGCTTGGACGAAGAGCTGTTTGCTGCTTTCAGCTGCCAAACCTGGGATTTTTCCCCCATCCCTTCCCCCATCGCTGCCTGCCATCTCTCCCTGCTGGTTGCCTTTCCCGCTACCTGGAGCCAGAGAGAAAGAGAGACCCTGTTCCAGCTGCTGGCTTCCCAGTCCAGCTTGATCTGTCTGCCCGTGCATCTCTCTGCTGCTAATAAGAGACTATTTAGAGTTTTAGAGTTTTGTGGGTGGTTTTTGGTTGGCAGTTAGAGTTTTTCTCTCCCAGTTGTCTTCGTTGGTTTTGTTTTCTCTGGTTTGCTGATTTTCGTTGTTCTGGTATTCATTGAATATACATATTAACTATATCCACTATATCATAATAAACAGTTCATCTCTCTGAGTTAGTTTGTTTGTTTTTTTTTTGTCTCAGATTATTAAAGTCCTCGTCCTTGAACCAACACAATACCAAAAATATATTTTGTGAAAATTATCAAATTAATATTCACCCAGTAATTGTTCATGAGATTTATTTGATGCTTTATTGCTGCATTATGACCTTTGACTAATGAAAAAAGGATACTGTAATTATTTTAATAAACTGCTCAAAACTTACTGTTTTGTGATGTGTCATCTATCGGAATTTATAATAAATTAGGTATTAAAATTTCCACTTCCATTTTTATTTATTTTTACTAGAGTAATAAAAAAGAGAATAACACTACTCCATCCTTGAGGATGTATAACAAAAATCAAAAAAATCAAAACTAAGTTCTGATTCTGTTATTTTTTGCTCTTGTCCAGCTTTTATAGGCATGTGATTTAGTAAGTGATTTAGATATAGTCATGTAACTACTTAGTAACTCAAAAAAGGACACAAGTAACTAGTACTCTGAACTTAGAGAAAAAAGATACTTCCACATTTATTTTAAAGATTAAAAAAGGCATCAAAATGTAATCAATTTCTGTATAGTATTCTTTTTGTCATAACAAATTGTAGTATTTCTTTTCAAGTATTCAAGGCATAACAAGTAAAAGATATTAAAACGTCATATGCTAATATTGCAAACTGCTGTCATTGTTTTTTTCAAAAACTGATTGACTTTTCTTTGACTCCTATCTGTCTGTTTTCTATTCTTTGCCACTTTTTAAGTCATGTTTTATAGATTGAGGTTATGTCTCCAGTGTTAACTTATTTATGCAAAGTGTACAGTTTAACTAGAAGTCATTGTTCCATTTCATTCTATTCCAAACAATTTTCAGGTTGTGGGGAAAAAGGTTCCTTTTCCGCTCTTTGTGCCATTTGATCATTTTTGAATACCATTATAAGAAGAGATATATCTATCTGCTCCACCCAGATGACTGTTTAAAACTCTCATTAAAAATGTATCCAAAGATAATTTTGTATGCATCAATACTACTCCAACTTTCATAATCGCAGGATACCTCATGAACTATTTGCATACCATCTGCAATACACCAGTGCTGTTTCTCATTTCTAAAACAAGAATCAAGTACAGGGGACGAAAATAAAATGCAACCATAACAAAAACCGTAGCAGAACTTGAAGCAGAGGAAGTTGAATCACATAGAATATCAACCAGTTAATCAACTTTAGATTTACTGCCCTCCTCAATTGAAAAGAACCAGTGGATTTTAGATGGTGATCTCCTATTTTTCATATATGTGCAATATGGTTTGTATAAGATCTAAATGCCCTAAAATTCATAAGTATTTTGGAGCTAAAGAAACACACCCTTTAAGATGTATTATGGAGGTATTCAGCCCCACAGTTACTGCTGATAGGGACCATACAAAATTTGTTTCTACATCAGCAAAGTGTTACAGAATATCCCAGTGATTCCTTAAGTAGTCCAAATTAGAAAAACATTTAGCTTAAACTTTATGTGTGTTTGTTTGAACCTACTTAGAATACATGACAAATATCTGCTCCAGATGAGATGGCTGCTTACCATCATCCAGGCAGCCTCAACTGAAACAGGCATGATATGT
Organism: Neodrepanis coruscans; assembly: GCA_013400695.1. NCBI lineage: Eukaryota > Metazoa > Chordata > Aves > Passeriformes > Philepittidae > Neodrepanis > Neodrepanis coruscans. The sequence continues at coordinate 28,202 of VYZS01037783.1, forward strand.
TGTTTGAAAATGGTAAAGTAAGCTAATAGGGTACTGTGCTGTCTTCAGGGCATTCTGTCACACATGAGGGATATTCACAGTATGAAATAATCTAATCCATAATCATTGATGAAAAATTGATAATTAATGAACATTTATAGGAATGTTGAGATTTAGAGATCATTCTTTAACCTTCCAAAAGTAGTCAAATAGCAACAGTGTTAGACTATTAGACTATCCTCCTAAAGCACAAGTATTTTCACATGATTTTTGTTCCCTCATCAAATCCATTAACAACTACTACTTGTTCATACTTCCAAGTACAAACATGGAAATACATTAAATTATTCTTTATGGATTTCAGACTTTGCCCTAACACTGCCAGCTTTTTCACAGTTTTTACTTTTTTAGTAGGAAAAGAGAAGAAAATTCTTTGACATTTACACTTTGTAAGTGGTTTGCTTTAGCCCCTGACATCACATTCACTCTTGACCAGTTTAACAGTTTTCTCTAATGAATTATCTTCCTGATAGATAATCCATTATTTTTTATACTAACAATTCTATTTCTAGTACTTCTGCCATATTTTTGGCCAGATTTTTTTGCTTAGAACTTTGACTTGTTTTTTTTCTAGTGTTTCATAAGTTCATATTTCTAATTCAAAACCACTATTCCACAAAGGAATACTTTTTCTAAGCGACATCTCTGATATTGACTGCATTTGGTATGGTTTTCCTTGTAACACCTCTGTAAGTTATGTTTACTGTGTACTAATGCTTTCCAGCAATGCGGCGGTGTCACACAAGGTTTTTTATGGTTTATTTGCTTGCAGACTGATGTCTAGTGCAAGAAGTAGTTAGCTATGCTGATTCAGTCTAGAGTAGATCTCGGGCGATGACATTAACCTCCAGTACATAACAGGAGAGTTTTTCCACTAATCTAGATAAGGGCAACATGGGTACAGAGGCATCTATGGCATCTATAGTGCATCATCCATGCCACAATTAAGAATATATCTGAGTTTCTGAATGTTCACCTCTGGATTCCTTGTACTTTAAATATTTTTATGCTGTAACTGTTCCTGATTTTCCTTGCATCAAAACCCCCCATATTTCTAAGCCATTTGGACATAGTTGAAATCTTATTTCTAGGAAATATTTCTAGGAAACATTTCTAGGACTATACAAAAAAGTGTGTATACTTACACATAAACATAGATGCTTATATATAAAAGCCATGTAAACAATGGCATGTAAACAATTTAGTACTTCATAGGAAGGCAGCTAAACCACAGAGATTGTTAAGACTGTTTCTTTTTAAGAGTAAATGCAGTAGTATATAGACTATGGGCCCAATTGCATTCCAGCAGTTTTAACTTTTTCTGTAATTATGTTTACAGTGTAAAACAACTGTTTAGACTCCTTCATGCCACAAAATGAGGAGAATGCTTTTTCTACTGGAGCTGTGTTTTAGCCATACACTTACTTTCTACGTCCGTTTAAAGCTCTACCTTTCCTTATTTTATAATTTCATTATTCAATACAAATTAATGTTTTAAATAAACATTTATTTTAAATCAACTGTACTTTAGAAACACCTTTACTTGCATTCTTTTCCACTTTCATGTATTATTTTCCACATAAATAAAAAAAGTGGTGTGAAACTATTGAAGTATTAAGTGTAATAGTAAAGTTATATACATATAGAATATGATCTGGAAGCCAAATTAACAACCATAGTAATATTCCAATGTTGCCACTTACCAAAAGAAACCATTATTGTACCTTGATCTGTTATCACTTCTAAGATATTTTGGTGTTTGGAAATAAAACAACAATAATTTAATAAATGTAATGGCTACATAAAGTTCCAGTAAGTCTTTTAGAGATAGTTATAACAATTTAAATGTGTAGAGATAGCTCATGAAAAAACTCATTTGGGCATTAAGAGCAGCTAAATTTACTGGGAAAAAGACCTTGCTATTCCACTAGTGTTATGTGTTTCTAGTGTCTTCTCTGCTCAAGCCTTTGAACCTCATGTTACTTAATTATTGA
>VYZS01037786.1:3662-19062 GCA_013400695.1 Neodrepanis coruscans
CTATCAAAGAGTAAATATTTTGAAGTCATCAGACCTTTGCCATTGTTGTGATGGGAACCATCTTTTTTCTTTTTTAGGTAGTTAGACCAGGATTCTGAAGACAGAAGGCATAATTTCTTGATAATGAATCAACCATACACAGGAATGATAGTCATGCTACTTTTCATCTTTTTTAAAAGATAGTAGGGTGAGCAATAGTGGTTGATGTTTCAGAAGTTCATTAGAGACTAAGAGAAAAGCTGAGAAAGGTGATTTCTAGCACACTATTTTCAAGAAATGCTGGTACACCCAGCATTCCTCTGTTCTGCACATATGTAAACTGAAAATATTATTTTGGGGGGAAAAACGGCACACGTTTGCTTTCTAAACTATTTCTGATTGCCTTTCATGCTGTTGTTCTTTCATTACATCATTTATTTATTATTGTATGTATGGGGAATGGGAAATTGTTTTTATTAGATATTCATTTGACTGAGTAGGATGCTATTTAAAACAATATCTGGAAAAGTCATATTAGGGTGTCACTATTTTTTAGTTTCCAATATTTTTTAGAATACTTATAAAATAAAATAGTTCAAGTAAATGATTAAATAAAATCTCAAGTGCAACAGAAGTATTTTACTATGTCTTCAGCAATAAGACCAACAGATGAGTCTGGATCCAAGCATCTAGTTCCACTATAAGATTCCCTGCTGTAAAACACCAAAAAAGCTTTTGACTCATTTCTGATCCTTACTGTTGTAATTTTATACACAAATAAGCTTCTAAGAAAAAAAGCCCCAGATTTTTTTTTCATATGCGCTCAACCACAAAATACAACAAGCACGTAACTACAAAATCTTATTGGTAATCATGTAATTTTCAAAAAATTACTTTTTAATAAAAATGAGGAGCAAAATGGCAAAAAACAGAGTTGGGGTATCTAAAATGAATGAAATAACTTAGAATCAACAACTAACATAAATAATTCAGTTCATGGAAGATATTTTCCACCACTATATCAGGATTTTCAGTTGCCTTCAGAGAGTTTCCTAAATGGATGAACATGTTTTCTGCGAGAATAGTCCACGTGATGAAGTGACTGGCCATAAAAATATGTTTACAGATACAGTAGATCTCTTTTATTGGTGATATTTGGCAAATGTACAGCTCTTAAAATCATGACTGCATTTACCTTCCACTGAAGTAATTCAAAACCAACAATTCTTTGGATCAGCACAGTTAGGATCATAAACTATATGATTCTATAATATAAATTATTTCAGTTAAGTCCTTTCTTATACAAGCAGGCTTTCCAAATATGAAATGAATTTTCTTTCATAAATAGTTTATCAGCATAGCAATCTGTTTGATATCTAGACAATATCTGTTTGATACCTTTGCAATCAAAAGCAGCAAAGGTTTTTTGGGAATCCAGCAAAGGCTTCAATTTTTCCTTGCAATAGTTTTGCTGTGGCTCTGAGCAATTATAAATAATTTAACACATATTACATTCTGAAGGGAAAGTCAATAGCTTGCCTATCATCCTAACCTTTAAAATCTGACTAAAAGTATCCCTGACAGTGGCTATAATCATGTATTTGCCCAACCATATATTTAGGGATGAGATTACAAAAATGTTTCTGGTATAGTTTTTCTCCATCCCGTTCCTCTAAAGAAGATTATTTATTTAGTTAGGTATATATATGCAGTTTCTAGTCATGTTCTCTCTGCACACACACACACACACACACACACACACACACACACACACACACTCACACACTCACACACACACTCTATCTTCACATGAACAGAGAGCATGGAGACAGCTTACAGCCAGTTCCTCTCTTCACATACTGGCAGCAAAAGAACTCAGTTGCATAATAGCTGGAACTGACTCATGATTGTGGGACCTAGTAAATTGTACCTAATTTCTGAAGTAATGTTAAAAACTAAAAGCCCCATTGCAAGTAAGGGCAGTTCTCCAAAGATTTCTTTTCTCCCACATGTAATTTCTTACTTTAAAAAACTGTGAAGAGAACCTTAATGATGAATGTTGCGTTAAGTTTGTCTTCTGTACACTTATTCTAGATTTTCTTCAGACTTCAGATATATTAGACCTCTTGCATTATACACAAGAAATAGAAGAATATTCTGAGGAGCAGTCATGAGCAGTCACAAGCCTGCAATAGGCAGGTTGAAAACAGTAAGAGACCAAGGCAACAAGGGGAAAGTGTTTGGAGGCTGCTACAGGATTTTGCCAAATTGGCTGCCTATTGCCAAAGCCTTCTTGCTCCAGCTACAGGAGGTATAGTACTCAGGGTCTTGTCCTGCTGGGACTTCAACCACCCCTAATAACTGCTGGAAAAAGAGTACAGAAACCTGCAGGCAAGCAGGGAAGTTCCTAAGATGCATGAAGAATAACCTGCTAAACAGGCCTACCAGAGGGGATGTAACATGGGACCAACATGAGTGAGCTAATCAGGGTCATGAAGATTGGAGGGAGCCTGTGGTGCAGTGATCATACATGGGTGTAGTTCACAATCCTGAGGGATATGGGTGAGTTGAAGAGTCAAGTCAGGAGCAAAAGGTTTTGGAAAGCAATCTTCCAGCTGTTCGGGAAGCTAGTCAATGAGATCCACTCAGGGATAAGGGATCAAAACAGAGATGCCAGAACGCTTCCCATGGAATGCAAAAGCTAGCAATCCCCAGCTGTATAAAATCAGGCAATGAAGGCAAGAAACTGGCACGGATGAGATGCTGGTCAAATTAAAAAGAAAGAAACACAGGTAGTGGAATCAGGGCCAGGTATCCTGGGAGGAGTATACACGCACATTCCAGTGGTAGGAAGATGGGGTTAGGAAGGCCAAGGTGCAGCTGAAGCTGAACTTTGCAAAGAATGCAAAGATGCAAAGAATAAGTACTTCTACAAGAATGTTAGATAAGAAAAAGGAAGGTCAAAGAAAGTGCATCCCTGCCTGATAAACAACATTAGTAAACTGGTAACAACAGCTGAGAAGAAGGCTGAGGTACTCAACAACTTTTTTTTGCCTCAGTTTTCACAGGCAATCCCTGTGTTTTAGATAGATTGCAAGATAGGAAACTAGAGGAGCAAAGTTCTTCTCATTTCAAGAGAAGATCAGGTTCATGATCACCTGACGAACCTAAACATACATAACTCTATGGCACCTGATGAAATACATCCTGGAGTCCCGAGTGAATTGGTTGACATAGTTGCCAACTCATTCTCCATGATATTTGGAAAGCCATGGAAGTCAGGTGAAGTCACAGGTGACAGAAAAAAGGTAAAAATTACACTCATCTTTAAAAGGGAGGACCCAGGGAACTACCAACCTATCAGCTCCACCTCTGTGTATGGGAACATCATGGAACAGATACTCCTAAAACCTACACATGGATAGTCCTGCCTAAACAAGCTAGTGGCCTCTATTATGAAGTGACTACATCAGTGGATGAGAGAAGGTCTAGAAATGAAGACCTTCGAGAGAAGGTCTATCAGTAGAGGCCCTTACATGGTCCCCCACAAAATCCATCTCTCCAAATTGGTGACAGATGGATTCAATGGGTGGACTCTATGGTGGATGAGGAACTGGTTGGATGGTCACATGATCAAGGACTGGAGTACCTCTCCAGTGAAGACAGGCTGAGAGTTGGGTTGGCTCAAAATGGGGAAAGTTCCAGGGAGACCTTATTGTGGCCTTTCAGTACTTAAAAATGGGGACAAAGTTTTAAGCAGGGCCTGTTGTGATTGGACAAGGCTTTTAAACCAAAAGAGAGCACATTTAGATGAGATATAAGGAAGAAAGTTTTTTACAATGAGAGTGGTTAAATACTGGAATAGGTTGTCTTCAGAGGTAGTTGATGCCCCATCATTGTAAATATTCAGGATCAGGTTGAACAGAGCTCTGACCAACCTGATGTCCCTGCTCATTGCAGGAGACTGGACTAGATAACCTTCCAATACAAACTATTCTATGATTCTAAGACACTGGCTATAGTATAGTCCCATGCCATGTCACAGGAGCTGCCTCTTGGATCACCAGATTCCAGGTAATGTAGTAGTATTAGAGAAACTCTCATAATTCAAAACTTTCTTTGTGTATAAGCAAAAATCCCCTTCATGTTTTATAGGTTCCTGCAATCATGAGGACAAAAAATGCAGCAGAAATCACAATAACCTCAGGAAAAAAATTCCATATTCTCTGAAAGAATACAGTACCTACTGGGATCGATAACTGAGATCAGAAACACAATGNTGACGAACCTAAACATACATAACTCTATGGCACCTGATGAAATACATCCTGGAGTCCCGAGTGAATTGGTTGACATAGTTGCCAACTCATTCTCCATGATATTTGGAAAGCCATGGAAGTCAGGTGAAGTCACAGGTGACAGAAAAAAGGTAAAAATTACACTCATCTTTAAAAGGGAGGACCCAGGGAACTACCAACCTATCAGCTCCACCTCTGTGTATGGGAACATCATGGAACAGATACTCCTAAAACCTACACATGGATAGTCCTGCCTAAACAAGCTAGTGGCCTCTATTATGAAGTGACTACATCAGTGGATGAGAGAAGGTCTAGAAATGAAGACCTTCGAGAGAAGGTCTATCAGTAGAGGCCCTTACATGGTCCCCCACAAAATCCATCTCTCCAAATTGGTGACAGATGGATTCAATGGGTGGACTCTATGGTGGATGAGGAACTGGTTGGATGGTCACATGATCAAGGACTGGAGTACCTCTCCAGTGAAGACAGGCTGAGAGTTGGGTTGGCTCAAAATGGGGAAAGTTCCAGGGAGACCTTATTGTGGCCTTTCAGTACTTAAAAATGGGGACAAAGTTTTAAGCAGGGCCTGTTGTGATTGGACAAGGCTTTTAAACCAAAAGAGAGCACATTTAGATGAGATATAAGGAAGAAAGTTTTTTACAATGAGAGTGGTTAAATACTGGAATAGGTTGTCTTCAGAGGTAGTTGATGCCCCATCATTGTAAATATTCAGGATCAGGTTGAACAGAGCTCTGACCAACCTGATGTCCCTGCTCATTGCAGGAGACTGGACTAGATAACCTTCCAATACAAACTATTCTATGATTCTAAGACACTGGCTATAGTATAGTCCCATGCCATGTCACAGGAGCTGCCTCTTGGATCACCAGATTCCAGGTAATGTAGTAGTATTAGAGAAACTCTCATAATTCAAAACTTTCTTTGTGTATAAGCAAAAATCCCCTTCATGTTTTATAGGTTCCTGCAATCATGAGGACAAAAAATGCAGCAGAAATCACAATAACCTCAGGAAAAAAATTCCATATTCTCTGAAAGAATACAGTACCTACTGGGATCGATAACTGAGATCAGAAACACAATGTCCACTGCAGATCATTAGAGACTTTAACAAACAATTATAAATGCAATAGCTTTAGAATGAATAGGCAGAATAAAAGAAGTTACACAGGTCACAACAGTTTGTCGTGGTTTTACCACTAGGAGGCATGGTACTGACAAGAGAGATCCAATAGAAGCAACTCACACCAAAAAAACCCAAACAAATAACAAGGTTTATTTTACACACACAGAAAACCGACAATAAAACGTAAAACCAGACAAATTAAGCTCTTCTGGGGCCAGCGGCTGATGCGGGAAAGCGTTAGGGTAGCGCTGGGTCTTTGTCGGAACCTCCTGAAAGACACCGTAAAAATTAAAGGACCCCTGTCCCTATTCTCCCCTAAGAGGGGAGGATAAGGATAAGGATAAGGAAATACCACCGCTGATGGAAAGATGTGGTCCTCAGCCCGTGCCGCTGTTGCTGGAGTTGCCAATCTGCTGCGCCGCTGAAAAAACATGGCACTGAGACGAGNGACTGGACTAGATAACCTTCCAATACAAACTATTCTATGATTCTAAGACACTGGCTATAGTATAGTCCCATGCCATGTCACAGGAGCTGCCTCTTGGATCACCAGATTCCAGGTAATGTAGTAGTATTAGAGAAACTCTCATAATTCAAAACTTTCTTTGTGTATAAGCAAAAATCCCCTTCATGTTTTATAGGTTCCTGCAATCATGAGGACAAAAAATGCAGCAGAAATCACAATAACCTCAGGAAAAAAATTCCATATTCTCTGAAAGAATACAGTACCTACTGGGATCGATAACTGAGATCAGAAACACAATGTCCACTGCAGATCATTAGAGACTTTAACAAACAATTATAAATGCAATAGCTTTAGAATGAATAGGCAGAATAAAAGAAGTTACACAGGTCACAACAGTTTGTCGTGGTTTTACCACTAGGAGGCATGGTACTGACAAGAGAGATCCAATAGAAGCAACTCACACCAAAAAAACCCAAACAAATAACAAGGTTTATTTTACACACACAGACAACCGACAATAAAACGTAAAACCAGACAAATTAAGCTCTTCTGGGGCCAGCGGCTGATGCGGGAAAGCGTTAGGGTAGCGCTGGGTCTTTGTCGGAACCTCCTGAAAGACACCGTAAAAATTAAAGGACCCCTGTCCCTATTCTCCCCTAAGAGGGGAGGATAAGGATAAGGATAAGGAAATACCACCGCTGATGGAAAGATGTGGTCCTCAGCCCGTGCCGCTGTTGCTGGAGTTGCCAATCTGCTGCGCCGCTGAAAAAACATGGCACTGAGACGAGCAGAGATGTTTTCCCGACCAGCTCCAGTCCCGAAAGAGGAAGATGGCTGCCTCGCTCGCTCTTTTATAGGGAACCAATATTCACGCAGGTGCAGGCGCCCCCTGGGCACGAACTGTACCCTGGATTGTCAGCGCCCTGGAACCACCCTTAGCAGGAGGTTCTGCTGTGAGCTAAAATGGTGGCTCAACCACATGCTCGACCCCAGGCCGGGAGATGCGGGTCCCCCATAGCCCCGCACGGCATCCTGGGGGGTCCCGGCACTGCCATCGTGCTGCCCCGACCCGTGCCAACCCTGTCTGCCTACCGTGGCGGCTCCCCTACTGTGGGAGGGCCACCATCAGCTCCACTCTATTCCATGCGCACGGAAGACCCACCGCACATGCGTGGAGCACCAAGCCAGGCCCAGGCTGGGGACCAGCGGCGCCTGGCAGCGTCCGCAGCTCCCAGCGCCCGTGGCCACGGAGCTGCGCATGCAAAAATGGCTGGGGGAGGCACCGCGCCCATGGGCAAGTGGCGTGGGGCTGCAGCGGCTATCCCTGCCGGCCCAGGAGGGGTCACACCTGCACCACCTGCAGGCATCCCTGCAGCGCTGTAGGTGGGGGTGGGGGAAGCAGCCATGCCGGGGACTGGCCCTGTCCCCACAGGAGACTGGCTGTGCCTGGACGGTTCTGTCCCCACCCGTACCCGCCGCCGTTGCCATGGNCGAGCAGAGATGTTTTCCCGACCAGCTCCAGTCCCGAAAGAGGAAGATGGCTGCCTCGCTCGCTCTTTTATAGGGAACCAATATTCACGCAGGTGCAGGCGCCCCCTGGGCACGAACTGTACCCTGGATTGTCAGCGCCCTGGAACCACCCTTAGCAGGAGGTTCTGCTGTGAGCTAAAATGGTGGCTCAACCACATGCTCGACCCCAGGCCGGGAGATGCGGGTCCCCCATAGCCCCGCACGGCATCCTGGGGGGTCCCGGCACTGCCATCGTGCTGCCCCGACCCGTGCCAACCCTGTCTGCCTACCGTGGCGGCTCCCCTACTGTGGGAGGGCCACCATCAGCTCCACTCTATTCCATGCGCACGGANGGAGGGCCACCATCAGCTCCACTCTATTCCATGCGCACGGAAGACCCACCGCACATGCGTGGAGCACCAAGCCAGGCCCAGGCTGGGGACCAGCGGCGCCTGGCAGCGTCAGCAGCTCCCAGCGCCCGTGGCCACGGAGCTGCGCATGCAAAAATGGCTGGGGGAGGCACCGCGCCCATGGGCAAGTGGCGTGGGGCTGCAGCGGCTATCCCTGCCGGCCCAGGAGGGGTCACACCTGCACCACCTGCAGGCATCCCTGCAGCGCTGTAGGTGGGGGTGGGGGAAGCAGCCATGCCGGGGACTGGCCCTGTCCCCACAGGAGACTGGCTGTGCCTGGACGGTTCTGTCCCCACCCGTACCCGCCGCCGTTGCCATGGTAACCCGCCTCAAACACACAGGAAAGAACAGTTTAACACAGCCCCAATCCCCCCCGCCTCCCAAGAACCTTCAAAAAACCTCCAAAAAGCCCTAAAAAGAGCCCCTTCCTCATCCCTAAAAACCGAGGGGAAAGACAAGGCGGGGGGGGGAGGGAAAAAAGTGGTTTTAGCTTCCAGAACCTTTGTTTTCAACCCACAACACAGTTAGACTGCAAGGAATTAAAATATTTGGTTTAATTTCACTTAAAAATAGCCACTTCCACCTAATAACACAGAAGTGATTTTCTGATGTTTTGCAAAATAATTGTGTTACAAAATCTCCATGCTCTAGGTACAAATTGATCTTAAAAAAAAAGGAAAAAAAAAGCAAAGAGGAAAAAAGAACAGCCAACAGCTACTAATTAGGTTCAGTATAACACTCACAGCTTGATTATCTTGATTATGCTTAAGAACATTAACTAATTTTACAGTGAAAACATAAGCATACAGAAATATATCTTTTAAAACAGGACATGCATTTTCAAAGCCATACTTTTGAAAATACTTCACTATATTCTGACTGTATATTTGCAGATACATCTAGCAACATGTGACCTTGTAAACGGATGATAAAGAAGGTGGTGGACAAAACTTTGAAATGAAAGATTCATTCCTGCTTATCAAAGAAATGAGGTCATGTTACTTCAAGAAATAGTGTTTCATCATAATGCTACTTGGAAAGGCAGCTTTTAAGTTATACAGTTCAGATTTTAGAGAGCGCACATGCAAGAACTAAATACCAAGTAAATATTGATAGGAGTACTGGTATTAGCAGCAAACATAGTAGGTGACTGTTATTCTTTCCATTAAAAAATAATTATTCATAGTATTGATGAAGTAATCAAGTTTTGTTAGTCTTTCTTTCAAAAGGAAGTTATTTTCTGTCTTTCTCATACAGGCAACAGTTGCTACTAAACTCCATTTCTCAGTTTTGTTGTCTTTCCACTACCTGAACATTTTGTTTTTTACTCACACTAGTCCCCTAACTCAAGGTGCAATTGCTGCTATCTAGTTATGTATAAGAAAGTTGTTTGCTTGTTATTCTAGGATTCAGGGTTTTTAAATATATTCTGTTTCTATAAAGTTGCTGGATGATGGATAGGGCGAAAAATTAGAGGAGACTAAGAATTACAGGGTAAAATGCAGTTGCTACTCCCTGAATGGAATGCAGTCGACATGCCCCATGAAGGTTCTCAAAACAATGCACCTGGTACAGGAGATGGAACAGAGAAAGAGAGAAAAATCTCCCATCTCCAAGGGTGAGACAAATCCCTCCACTTTCACATGACACTAGCAGAGACATGAAAACTACTCTATTATAGATTTAGTCAAAGGTCTACATGAATCAACTAAGAGAATTCTGCAAGAGGAGGGAAAGATACTCCAACTCTCAGATATCTACCTTTATATTTAAAACTCCTTATTCCTTTTAAAGTAATATGTCTGTTATAGGTTGTCACAGACAAATGAGTTTTTAGGGAGCTGCATCAAATTCATTGACAGGTAGAAATTACAGTTGTGACCCTATCTAATGCATAATCCCTTGCTAAGTAAGTTCCTTCTCTTCTCTTATCACTCAGCTAATGCAGGGTCCTGTAGCTTGCACTGGATTGATTTCCTATGTCCAAGGTCTCCTAGTGTCGCAGTATAGCTTTTTTCCCCAAAATTTCAATCCTCAATGCCCTCTAAATGTTGTTCGTCAAGTTCCTTAGTAAGGTTCCTGGCTTCAGTTAGAATTTCAGTTTCTTCTCTTTTTATCAGTCTTTGTCTCTCAAATATCATTTAGTCTTATAAATCAACACAGTGCCAAAATATTGCAACACTGCAATAAGATCTTGTCAACTCTACCTTATACCACCATGTGTTTGGATTATTATTTTCCAAAATTTTATGAATTTTAAAGATAGAATTTTAGAATAATGCTTTCTTCTCTTAAATACTGCCACATGATAAATAAAATTCACAGATACGAATCAGTATCTCAAAGCTTGAGAATATTTTGGTGCTAAAATACCAGTGGAGAAATTTAAAATTCAGCAGGATAATGGCTGTTTGAACAGCAGGTGAATACTGCTGACACTTCTGAAATTTGATTCTCCTTTATTCTTTGCCTCTGAGAGTTGTAAATTCCTAGGAAAGCCTAAACTCTTTTTTTCTCTCTACTTCTATTGCTCTTCCTATTCAATCAATTTGTCCTAAATCCTTGTATTTTTTCCTTTAAATGTAGTTTTTATTTTGAATGGTTAAATATCGGATATATAATTGCATCTTTGAATTGTCTCCTTGCTTGTCTCCCATGACTCACTCGGGTTCCAGAAAATTAGGAAGCTGATGAAGTATATGAAGATCTGAAATGCATTATCTCTTCCTAAGGAAAGAATACGCTATTACAATACATAGATTTATGTGTCTACTTTATGTATGATTTTTTATGTGAAGTTAAAAAGATGCTTGTGTTCACTGTTTATAAAAAAAATAAAAAAAGTAAGTATTCCTTGCCTAATCTCCTTTTGTGGAAAACAAAATAAATCTGTTAATTTTCAAGGGAATTATTAACAGAAGAATGGAATGTGAAACTCATAACCAGCAAACCAGTAAAATAAATGAAGGAATTTATCTTGATTTCAGTAGGAGAATAGCTTGATCTAAGTTTGATAAACTAGTAGATGCAACATAAAATCAGATAGAGCATTTTCAAAGAACATTGAAGTTGAATGTCCAACTGTTTCTGTTTTTTTTATTTATTTGTCTTCTTTTATCACTCATCCTCTCTTGAAACAGAATGCAAAATCAGTAAAAATCTTTTTAATCCAGTCAATAAACTCATGTGAAAAGTAACATATGAAAATAGCCACACTTTGATGTGGAACTAGATTTCTGCACGTAAGAGAGAGGATAATGACTTATTTGGGAATTTCAACTGTATTTATTTGTCCTTACAGATTTTGCAATTTACATTTATAGCAATTTTTGACAAAGTACTATCTGTATTGTAAGACTACACAGATCATTAATGTTCATTTTTAGCCAAAACCACAAGTCATACTGCTGAATATATCAAAACCTGTAAATCCTGCTAATTAGTAACACTGGCAGTTGTGTGATATGTTATTGTCATTCATCAGACAGCTTTATTTTGGTTTAAAAATTATACAACTAAACAGCTTTTATCCTATGTCATTCTGCATTTACGATCACATGTGAGGACAAACCCACACAGACAAACCCACACATAATATGGTCATATTAACTGAAACCAAATGCATCTGAAAAATCCGTGCTAATAAAATAGTATTTTGCAATTTCTGACAAGAGAATAGAAATATTGCTAATCCAGCAATTTAAGATGATGCACGTCTTGCAAAAACAATTTAGCAGATAATATTGTAAATCCTAAATTTCTTTTCAAGTAACATTTACAGGAGTTCCTATTATCTTCACAGAAACTCATAAAATATAGCCTTACTTAATTCTGACTAATAAAATTAGACATTTCTTTCTGTATCCATTAGAAAAGTTTCTATCTGTTTTTTTGGGGTTTTTTTGTTTGTTTTTTGTTTTTTTTTTTTTAAGTTGGATTCATTAGTAATTCATCATCTTACATTTTGAACAGACAGCAAAATGTATGTACAAAATATTCCAGATCTAGTCAAGTACTGATTTATCAGAACCAGCCAATGAATATTAAACGCAGTAAAGATTAATGAAATGTTAACACAGAGCTATCAAAAAGAAAAGTGAAATTATATAGATTGGAATCTCTTTTAATACTGAGCATAAGTATGAAAGCCCAAGTGAAATGAACAGAAAATAAAAAGATCCTAGAATGAATGATTTCCAGAGCATGGAATAAAAAACTGCTTAAAATTATCAATGTAGAACGTATCAGCACCTCCAAGCATCTCCATATTGAGATAGAACTTGCAGGAGTTCTTTCTCTATAATGTGAAGAAAAAAACAAATTAAATGTCTTCTGCTATCAATTAAATATTTGTGCTTACATGGTAGTTGAAAAACCACAGCAGAAAGAGATTTACGTTGTTCAAAAATGTGTTCTTACACACAGCCAGAAAAATCTCATCCTAATTTACTTGTTCTCTATGTTTCATATAATATGAAAGTAACTACTAAACTAGTATTTAAGGTTTCATCACATAAAAACTCTGTTTACTGTCAGGTAGCTGTTGAATTTCATAGAATGTAAGAAATTAACAAAATAATGCTTTGTGAATATATATTTCACTGGGAGTTGTCATAGGAAAAGACTGAATGTGTAATCTTCCCCAATGACATTAGACTAGCTTGTTTTCCAAGATGAATATCTTGAATTCTATTTAAAATGAAGTGATGTTCAATGGCTATATATAACAGCCAGACTGCTGGACAGGTGGAAGAAAACAAAGGCACTCATCACAAAAAGATCTGATTGCTTAAAGAGAAAAAGGAAAGCAGCAATGATACATTGATTTATGTCCATTTGTCCAAAAGCAGCAGCATTTTTGCACAAGTCGCACACTTTGAATTTGAGTTCTTTCTAAAATAAAATGAAATGGAATCATGATCCAATGCTTTCTAAGTTTAAAGTACTTCATTGTTTCTAACTATCTGCATTTTCTCAGTATATCTGTCTATTTATGACAGAGGAGAGAGAATAAGAAGAGATAATATTCTTTCAAAGCTTAATCCTTGTTCTTCTCCTTGAAACCACTTAAGACGGCTGAAATTATGAACATTAAAAAAAGGCAGGCTGAGACTACATTCTGCTGCAATTCTACAAAGACCCAGTGAAGAGGAGTAGAGGCACTATCATGATACACCATAGCATGAATTCAGAATTGATTTTCTTTACTTGCTGGACAAGAGCACATTTTTATACAAAGCTCTGTTCATGTCCCATAGCTATTTAAGGTCCGTAGGAGGAAATGTTGACAGTCTCTTTCTTAAGCCTTCTTGTAGCTAATACTGCAGCCTCTGCCAACTTGGCATTGCAAAGCTTCTATTGGACACTGTGTGGGATTTGTAAAGCCCAACAAATCAAGAGAAATACTTGCCTCAGAGAAATTTCAGGATTATGAAATGTATCTTGCTTTAATGACTAAAAGTTTCTAGCATTCAGATGTTACACAAATCTCTGAACTTACACAAATTAAAATACATATTTAAAAGTATACCTTTGTGTTGGAAAGAATGATTTTATATCTTTTAATATCTCTGCTGTGAAAATATGTGAAGATCTGCAGTGACTCTCAAGCAAGCAAGTAACAAGTATAATTTCAAGATGCTAAACTATTTGTTTTTAAATTCAATATTATAACATTATAGTAGAATCTACAGAGGTCTCTTTCCTCTTTTCAGTAATACTAGCTAAATTGACACTTGCAAGAAGGTGCAAATACAATTTACAAACCTTACCACTAGCAGTCAGTGTGCTGCATACACTACTGAGCTCCAGAACAGTTAACTTGTTTGCATTTTGAACAGCTATATGGTTCATTAAGAAGAAGAAAGTAGGAAGAAGATACTGGTATTTTGCCAGCAGAACTTCATTTTGTAGTTTTGGGTTTTCTTTTATCTCACGAGAAACCTGTTCATACTGTACTTAGCATGTTTTCTAAGCATGTAAAGGAACACAGAAATGGCTGTATTGAGTCAGATCAAAAGCCCATCGTGACTAGTTTTGTTCCCACAATGGCCAGTAGCAGATGACTAAATAAGAAAAACAGCATCATGGCACTGTATGTGTCAGCACTCTTCCAGGCTCCAGCTCTGCTATTTTACAAGGAATCCTTTGGTTCAGGTTTCACAAGAAGAAATGTCTATATGACTATATGAAGCCACTTAACTATTCAGTGTCATAAAGCAATTGCTGACCTCCTCTAACTCACTGTAAAATTGAATTGAACATCAACAGATAAGAACAACATTGTCTAAAGGGCAAATAAAACAGTCTGGGAAAAAGCTGTTTCTCGACTTAGTATGTTGCAGTTTCATGTGCACAGGTTTTAATTTACCTTGAAAAATTCTGGGCGAGAAGCCACAGTACCAAAGGCAGGAGAATTGTTGCTGGTGGCAGTACAAAACGTGAAGAACCTTATGGCTTTCCAGGCACTGAATCTTCTTTCAGGTAAACGTTTAATGTAGTACAGTACTACTGCTGATAGAGTTTAGAATGGACTAAAATCAAATTACTGAAAACTGTGGCATATATTCAGAATGTTGATCCCCCTTCCCAGTATTCCAGTAAATACTAGAAGGCAAATCTAATCCTGTACTGATTTTTAGATAAAAAACTTTTATTTTAAAATAATAGTCTACTGTCACATAGAGAGTAAAGCCATTTTCTGCAATGTTTATAAGTTCATATGTGTGTTTTCAGTTACATTATATTCAAATTTTTGTCAGATCACAAAATTCTGTGGTATTGATTCTCCTCATAGTGCTGCCGTTTTATTTTTTTTCCCACTCCCTCATTTCTGGTAAAGTTGCTGTGGTTTTGAAAATAAGATCAAGCCTTTAGGGACATTGGGACCTATATTTTAGACAGAAAATCAGTTCCTGCTTTTTATATACCCTTGTCTCTTCCTTCAGAGTGAAAGGCATTAGTAGCAAGAATTTACCTTGACATGCACCTTCATATTCTCAACAGAGTTGTTTAAAAACTTAAAATGGCAATTATTTCTGAACAGCAAAGGTAAGTTAAATTAATAATGAAGTAATCTTTATTAGTTCTCTAACTGCTCCTGTCTCCCTATGTATCTTCTGTAAACTTTTTACTCTTTCTTTCAGGTGTTAGATGAGGGTTTCACAGTGTGGGTGGAGGAGAAGACAACTTATCATCACCCTGAACTAGGTGCCTGAATTAAGAAATGTTTTGTTTTGATCACAAAAGTGATTCTGTTTTTCCATTTCCCATAGAGAGACTGAAATTACGTTAGACTCATAGCTGGACAGTAACCCCTTGCAATCCCTTGATGATGACAAATAGACTCAGTAAAGTTCCTACATCTTACAGCCCATTAAAGTTTCTGGACACTCAATAATCTCTCTCAATTGTGCATATATGTATTTACAGAAGATAAGAGCCATAAAAAATTTTTGTGTTTTGTGATTTGGTGTCTACGGTATTTTTAAATGGAAGGCATGACTGTAAATTTACTTTTATGTATAGGGTTTATATATAAACATATCTACATATAACTATCTAAACCTCTCTCTCTCTCTATGTATATAAGTAT
>VYZS01037787.1:6489-16492 GCA_013400695.1 Neodrepanis coruscans
ACAGTACGAGCAGATGGGAATTATATTCTCATTCTGCTGTGAAGTGGAGTTACACCACAGTTAAACATAGTTATTAAGAGAAAATCTGTAGTGAGAGGAAGAAACTAAAGGAATGGAACCGGATTCAAACTTGCATTAACATTTCTCAATCTCTCAGTATGACTGCTGTTTCAGGCATAGCAAATCTGAAAAGTTTTATGACTTAGATTTTGCTAAAGCGGTAGAAAAACATTTCCAAATCTTGTTAAGAAACTCGCTCAGTTTTGCCTTCAAGGGGAATATGATGGTCTGCAAATGGTTTTTTCTATCTAATGCTTACTTGCAAAGATACATTTTTCAATGTAATTCTGATCTAGAAATTAAGAAAGGAAATGCTGTTATCTGGGGAATAATAGGCTCTCCATGAAAATACTGCTGCAGATAGACTGTGGTAGCTCTTACTAAACCAGCAAGGACAATGAAAACATACGGAACTAGTGTTTCCCTTATCTCTAGTCCACTATTTGCATTAATCTTTACTTTAAATGACCTTTCTGGATTTAGGAAGTGATTCCCCTCCCATACACCCATGACTCCTCGAAGTTACATTTTTAGACTCTAAGGCTGAGACCGAGGAGGCCCCCTTGGCATGGGGCTTGGAAAGGAGGCGGGGGGGAAATGCAGTGAGCAGAGCAACAGATACGGAAAGAAAGCCTGTATTGTTAGGAGTGAATAAGGAAGTATATCGACTTCAGCTCAGTAACCAAAACATTTTCAAAGTGAATTAAGTGATTCTGCAGCTCTTAAAACAGTGTTGTTTCAGTTGAAACAATTTCTAGTTGATCATAATCACAGAGAAGGGATTTCCATAGTTATAAAATAAGTTTTAAATATGCATGTCAACAAACAGGAGATAGCTGTGTATAAATATTTCAAGAGAAAAAACAAAAAAACTAAACACCAAACATGACTTTTTGCAATGACTAAAAAATTAGCAGGACCCAATGCATAATAAATCATGGTTAGAGTTCTCTAAAATAGGCTTAAGCCTATTGTATGAACTAAATGATNAAAAAAAAAAGGAAAAGCAAATTAAAGCCAAATTAAAACAAATTAAAAAGCATTTAAATAGGCGAGCATTTTAATATAATGGACTTGCATATTTAAGGAGTATTTTTTTAATTGCGCTCAGAAAAATTAAACAGGGAAAAGGAAGAAAGTATTTCAAGCCTTTTCTAGCTATTCCTTTAATGCCAAAAGGAAACAAGAAACAGGGGTGAGGGCAAGTTAGAAATAAATATAGATCAAATAAGCATCCAAATGCGAAAAAAACTAGTTACTTTAAAAGAAGCCATGTCATTTGACATTTCTCTGCCTTGTCATTAAGTTGCATGTTGACTTCTGTATTGCCATTCCCAGTGCTATTTGGTGCATCTGTATTTTCAGAGGGCTAAAGACACTGCCACCCTCTCCATGCTCCTCACCCCCCCCTCCTGCACTATTCACCAGGCACCCAGACCACCCAAGAACAATTGCTACATGGAAAATATTATAACCAAAATAGTAAAATACATGCATAAAAATTCTAGGCATCTATATAGATTGCTATATTATTATAATCTTTCAATCAAAATCTGTTAAGCAGATTGGAAAATGAAAAATCCTGTGTTGGGGTTTTTTAAACAGTAATTTTTAATCAAGAGCATAACTTTACTTTTTCTTGTAAAAGGCTTTGCTTCCTGAATTGTACTTTATTTAGAAAAAAAAAACAACTTAATTTTGATACTATTAAGGATCAGGTTTAAACTTACAAGAAGACAGGAAATGCCATAGTTAAGAATGAAACTTTCCTGAATAATGCTACTGTACTTCTGTAGTGCATTTCAGGCAGCATTGCAAAGCAGTATCTAAAAATAACAACCTTCCCTTACATAAAAAGTCCTGATCACTGTTGGAGAGAATACAACACTCAACTGAGTTTCCGAGGTACCAATACTTAAAGTCAGATCCTTAACATAGGTTTCTGTAAATATAATATTGGCAACCATGGGTTGTTTCTTTTCTTTTTGTTATGTGTATTTTAAAATATTCTCAAGCCCTTTACTGACTCAGTGAGTCAACCAGACAGAGCACACAAAAATGTTGAGCCCCTTCAGCAAATTTACTACAATTTCAAGAAATTTCAATTTTTAAACAAGTAGAGAAAATTATTCAGTCATTAGTGGTACCCAATGCATTAGTGAATGGAAAATAAAATTGCCTCTGTCCGAGACGTAAAGCTCTTTGCTGACCCTTTGATGAATTCTCCTTGTGTACAGTTATTAGAAAGACGGCACAAAATTCCCACTTAGGACTTTCCTTCCAGCACAATGTCCCTTGTAGTTGTTATTAGAAAACCTATTATATAAAATGCCTACTTTTGTTCTTCCAATCTTTTATACTATAGGTTGCCAATGAATTTTACTGTACAATTATTTGCTAATTCAAGGAGGATCTATAACACAGAAAGTGAGACCTAATTTTCTTCCAATCTAAAGATCGTTAACAACTAAATGAAGCAGTTAAATGTGATTAAATCTATGAAACAATCAGTATTTAATTTTAAATGTACTTCTAATTTGCCACATTCGTTTTTCTTCAAAATGGCAAGTGGGTAGAAAGATACATCAAGTTAAAGCATACTCTTAAAATTCTACTTAGAGCTACAAAAATTAAAGTAAGCATATTATAAAGTCAAACTATCTAATGTATTGGAATTATTTTTTCATGTCTGAATTAGTTATTCATATTTTGTGATTTTTTCATTTATTTAAGACATCTTATTCCACCCTGGTAGGTTCAAGGACAATCTCATACATACAATTGATAAATTTAATTTGCACGCTCATCTTGCATGTTAACAAAAATGTGTATTTTTTCTTCATGGCAAAATAATGATTAGAGACAGAAATTAATAATTACATATTCCTTTATTATTAGTCTAATTTAAAACCTTAATATCACCCCCACCTTTAGCCTGTTGGTAAATTCATCCCTTTTATAATCAGTTTTCCAGTTGGAACTGCTGTTCTGTGTGGGATGTGTTTGGGAAGGGTTTGAAAGTATGAGTTTGTTGCTTACCTATGGTGGCACTAGCGAGCAACAGAGAATCAAGAACATCATTACAGACTAGAAACACTTAATCTGTAGAGAAAATGAATATAATTATTCTTTTCCCTTCTTAAGGGTCCAGTGTGTTTTGTACCTTTCAAAACAACACCCCAGTGATGACCCAACTGCAGAATTGGAATACTGTCACTGTGTATTCTGTATTCAGGAAATTCAGCAAAGTAGTACATCTTGTGATGTGAAATGATGCTATTTGAATGCTTTTGATCTATAGTATAGTTTATCTTTAACCAAAAACTTCTTAAAGTTTTACAAGGTTAATTTATTTTCTTGGGAAGTACAGATTTTGAGAGAAAGATAAATGAAAATAATATGCAAAATGAAATAGTAAAGGAAATATCATATATATGAGTATCTCTTGCATAGAAGCAAAACTGATAAAAAATGCAACCAGTTTTCTTTCAAGTATGTTCCCTATAATGGGGTTAATGTTCAAGTGGCTGCCTCCATTTATACAGAAAGATTTTTATTTTTAACATGCCAGATTATTGTACTTATCTGCTCCTAGAAAATATGCACTGTATAAACATATCCTTTATCTTGAACTTCAGTATTTCTGTGCTTCCATGAAGAGTAAAAACATCTGCTTAAATTACTGTGTGCAAGTACAATATGCAGGCAAAACCCTGTATGAATTGCATATAAAATAAACCGTGGCTTCAGTTCTTTTTGCTTTTCCAAACGTTCAGTGTGACCAGTCTGTTGAAATCACATCCCTGATGTGTGTCAGCACAATGATAACTCATGTACTGAAACGCTTCTTTTCTGAATAAAATCAAGTTCTGTTATTGTTCTACAGCTCCCAATGCCTTAAAGTTTAATTCTGTGATGTGTGTTCCCCCCCAACAAAGCCCCCCCAAACTGGAATGGCACAAAGTGTTGCACAGCAGCGGCGATGGCTCCAAGGGACTGGCTGGACGGAGTTGTCATGTGTCTGCCTGTCTACACTTGCTGTGCAGAACATCCTCTCACCTGTACAGCAGGCACAGACAGGCAGTCGCATGACAACCCAGCCTGAGGGAACAGCCGCCAGTGGGAAACAGCTCTGACATCCCAGAGCATCTGCACCACCAGCTCCAGCCAAGAGTCACTGGATCCCAGACGGCCGGTCAGTAACCAAGCCGCGTGCTGCAACCCACCCAGACTCAAACACTGCCTATAAACTACAATAAAACCCACTGCTGAAATTTTTACTGTGCTTCCTATAGTACTCTTTTCCTAGTTGTTCTCATTAACTCACTAACAGTAAGTTTTGTTTACATGCAGCTCTGCAGCACCTACGTATGTTTTGTCCTTCCATTTACTTCCCAGGCATAACTTGAGCAACTTGGCGTTACTGGATCCTTGCTGTACAAAACTCACTGATATTCCTGTTTGCCACAGAGGCCGAATGCAGCTTGTTGTGTGGCGAGTTAATTCTGTAAACATACACAGTGTGACACCTTAGAGTAATTTCTCCCCTTTCCACTCTTTCACTTCCTCACTTATTTTTGTATCTCCCTCCCAAATCTCACATAATTTTACAATTTGGAATAAACTGTGAAATTATGATGTATCTATAATGCATCTGTCACCAGATGCTGACAATACTATCATTTCCTATTGAAACAGAACTCAAGTATTTTCTTTGGAAATAAGTCTAAAGGGGATTTTCCCAATAAATGTAAATTTCACATTTTCAGAAGTCCTAGCCATAGAGTCCAGCTTGGCAACCTCTGCACACCAATAATGGCAGCAGAATCCCTGGACAGTTTGGAAAGAATAAGAAAAGCACGTTGTGTGACCATGCCCTGTAAAAATGCTACACTACTGTACAAATGGCATCCATTTGTTTACAGTAGATAGCATTTTAATTCACAAGCATTCCATATTCCTAGAGTCCATTTCATCCTAACACAGAAGTGGTTAATTCACAAACTTCCTATTTGCAGGCTGACTCTCAAATGAACCTTAGTTAATGTAATTTAACAAGACAGTAACAACTGAAAGCTAAAATGTTCAGATTTAATCGTTTGTGTGCGTAGGTGTGCCTTGTCACACTTCAGATGGGATTACATGGAATAGTCTATGAAATAAAACTACATTTGTAGGGTGAGTGAACGTGCTAATCTTGCACTTATTTACAGCAGCCAAAAGTGGTACATGGCATTTTCTTTGCTTCATTTCTAAGTAAGTGGGGAAGCACAAAGTCATGGCACTGTCACATAGCAAAGTTATGAACACAAGCAACTGAATGCAGGATCAGAAACTAATCCACATTAGTACTCACAGAACTAACACTATAACTGCTTTAAGCACACTGTTCAAACATCAACTTGATATTTCCATAATTACAAGCCTAAAAAGCATTCTTAGGCACCCAATCCCTCTCATCAGGAATAAAATCCTGTTGTATGTTTGACAGCGACAGAACCACGTCAAGAAACCAACTGTCTCTTTTGTAACACTGGTATCATACAGCACCACCTGAAATCTTTTGCCAAAGCAACTTTCTTCAAAATACATTCCGCTGTGGAGTCACCATTTATAAAAGCTGCACCTCACAAATAAAGGAAGCAATTTACATCCTTCTAATGGCACTAAGCAAGCACTAGCACTTCCAGAACGATTTTGATCTCAGAGTAAATTCCAGACTGGAAAATGGTCTCAGCTTACACTAGAGGGGGTACACAGCCCTGGAGGCCCCAGCAGGCACTGGAGCTATGGAAAGTACATTGTCAGAGCTCTCTGGTACAGAACAGCTACAGCATTCCTTGCTCAGGGGTACAGCCACAGGGGAACAAACTCATTGTTGTGGCAAGAGACCAAAGGCGAGACCTGACTCTGCATCTCCACCAGCTGTGGTGGGAGAGGCTCTTGGTGCTGTGAGGGGGCTGCAGCAGTGGGAGGATGAGGGCTCTGAACTCCCCACGACCCTGCAGGGAACAGCCAAACTGAGCCCGGGCACAGCCAGACACACAAACACGGGTATCACTTCTCACATCGGCTCAGCCAGCAACTGACAACAGGCCGTGGCAACTACCACAGCATGATGAAAAGGAGAACGTCTAAAGGAGACAAAGTATAATTATAAAAACTGGAATTCAGCCAGGAAATCATCTATTTACTCCTTCATTTTCAAAGCCCATAGTTCTGTTTCTGAAACAAGTGACTTGTCTTGTGACTAATCTAATAGCCCAGCTGTGGCTTTGACCTTCTTCAAACAGACCTTGCTAATTTTTTCATTCCTATTGAGAAAAGTTAAGTATTAAAAAAAAGAAATTTAAAAAAAATATTAACTTCTTAAATTCTTTTCCAGGACAGAATGACATTATACAGCTAATCTGCACTTAAGGAGCAGAGCACAGAACAGTACTATGCTAGTATCTTCTCTTACCACTCTAAGACATTCCTGAGTGAACTCCCATATTGGCCTGAATGAACTACTGGTATTCTCATGACTCTCAAACCTACCTGTTTGGCAATTTAGAGATACTGTCATAAAACATGCATGTGGAAATCAGAGAGTGGCCATTTCTTTCCATGTGCTATTCTGAGGTTCCCATTGACTCCTCCCAGCAGACTATCAAAACTAATTATTTATTTTTCAAGTTCCATAGCACAAGACATATCGTTAGAATTTTCAGGAAATCTTATATTTCACACTAAACAGAGATCAGACTCAAAAAAGGGACACCAAAACTACTCAAGAAATTGCCACAACACATCTGGATGCACCCCCAACTGTTTGAGACAGAACACAGCAAGGGGTGTTAATTTTGCCTCATTAGTTGTTTTACAGGTACCTGTACCTAATCTAACAAAGCAGGTTCCAGTAACCTCAAGGTAGATCACAAAAACCAACAGCTTCAAATTTTCAAATTCACACAGTTACTTTTGCATTCCTTTCAAATTATATTTCAGTAATCTGAGAATAAAACTCTTCCTCTTCACACTTGTCCCTTGGCTACTTCCCTCTGCTTGAGATGCATTTGTTTTCCTGCTACAGTAAGTGCATTTGAATCCCTTTAAAATAAAAGGGCAAAACCTTCAAGATTAACCTAATTTGTCCCTCAATCTTACAATCTATCTCAAAATAGCTACTGACCCAGGGGGAAAAGAAAAAAAGCCCTACAGACCAATGCAGTTTCCACCATCAGCAGCATTTCTGAGGGAACTCCCTACAGCAAATACCATATTCTGGACTCACAGGACCCAGGAGAGTTCTGGCTTTATGTACATGCACTGCAAGGACTTCCCCTTGTGCTTCCAGAAAATCCACTGCAGAAAACACTACTTGAGTTTAAACAGATTATGAATTGTTTGCACAATCCCCATCAACAGCTCCATTTTCTTGAGATCAGCCAGTATTTTATTACTTAGAATAAGATGGAAATACTGGGTGATGCTTTAGAGCTTATTTAAAACTTTCTCTTTACCCGTGTCTATTTCATCCAGTGGTTCACCCTAAAAATCACTAAATTGTTGCTGAAATCATTTATCATTAAAAAAATCAGCCAATAATAGAATTTTTTAAAAAATGTAGCCCAATTTTTCTATGAAAACCAAAACAGACCTTAAAAAACCCAGGAAGGTCCTACCATAAATCTGACTGCGCACATAATAATCCCATTTTAACTCCAAAATACTGTGGAGTTTTGGATACAGCATATCATTACAAACACCATTGAAAAAGTACTTAAACAGAAAAAATGAGATACCTTATAATATATTACATAAGTGAGAAACCTTTTCACCAGAGAAATGCTTTTTCCAGTTCCCATATTACTCACCTCAGACCTATTGATCACCCATAAAGGTGCACTTTTTGTCAAATTTGAAAATCCATACCAACAGCTACAGAACTCTGCAGAGAGGCTTTTCATCCTCTATGAGGAATATGAGGACAGGGAACAATTTTAATCATTAAATCAAGTGCTCTAGTTACTTTTAGAAGTAACTACCCAGACAATTCATGATCAACTTACAGTAGATGTGCAAGAGCAGCTCAAACAGGCATAGGAAAATATCCACAACACTTCAAAACAGTCTCTTTTTTCTTTCTTTTTTCTTTTTTTAGAACAATGTGTGGAAATCACAGGAAGAAAGGAAAAAAGGAAAACAACAACCAAACAAAAACACCCCACACAACACCCTGTACTTGTTATCAGCATTTCAACAGAAGTCTTAGACTGTCAGCATTCTTCATGAATCAAAAACAGAAATTTAAAGAACACAGCCAAAACCTTAAAACAACCTTTCTGTTCAAGACTACACAAACTGATTTAATAGTTCACAAGACTGAATTAGCACTTTTCCCCAGAAGTAAAAAGTTCTTCGTTCCTTACCTCATCATCTTTATACCAGGACAAGCTTTCCGCAGTCAGGACGAACCAGTATTCCTTGGATCCCCCCTTCATGATGCCAATGTTGTTGATGGTCAGCCAGCCTTTCCTGATGACCTATGCAGAGGTGCAGTCAGGCACAAGTTTAGTCCATTACACATTTGACACAAATCTGCTGCTGCATTCATTATTTTAAATAAAAACTTGCTAAAGAAAACACAAACAGGTGCATTGTTGTCAGTCTCCAGCAAATTCAAGAGTTCCTGCAGGTTCCTATCCTTCAAAAAGAAAGTAATAAAATGAATATGTTTTCAGTCAAAAGGTTGGAGAAAGGGAGAAGCCTCACTATCAGAACGTTGTACCTATACATACACACATATATGACTGCATCAAAGATCATGTAAACTTCATTATATTTATTTGCTGTATAACAACACATTGTGAAAGTCCATGCAACTTAACATCTGACTCAGATTTTCTGACCTTTTCTTTTCTAATTGTTAAGGTGATTTGTAAAGTTGGATGCTAGGAAAAGCACCCAGATACTGGCAAAGCGAGTGGCTTCTGGCACACACTGGGAATTTCCAGAAAGGGTTGTGTCAAGTGACAAAGTGGAGAGGTCTTCTACAGTTAATTTAAAATTAAGGTAGGAAGCAGTGAGGAGAGGCATTTGAGAGCTATTTTCTTCTCATAAGGTAGAAGACAAAAAGAAAAGAGGCGGGGAAAAAAAACCTAAGGCAGCAATAGATATCAGGAGAGGGGGCAGGGGGAGGGAGTGAGTAAAGCAGAACTTTATAAAATAGATACAAGCCAAAGATGAAAGAACAGATGGGAACAACATACCTATAAATACTAAAGCCAGGAGGCTACATCATGCACAGAGAAACAGGGATAAAAGAAAACCTATGAGGAACAAGACGACTCCAGAGGTGAAAAAGAGAAAATAATCATGAAAACTCATTTACAGGTCAGATAGAAACTTGCAATTTTATTGGAACATTTATATTTTCCAACACAAATATGAGAAAGCAAACATTCCTTCCTATCAAAAAAAACAGAAATCCCCCACACAGATACAGGGGACCTCAGCCATTCTGTTTCTCCCCACAATATCCTTTACTTGCCTATTAAGTATTGAGAAGGAAAGAAGTGCCCAGAGAAGCCCTTCAGAACCTCCTCAACAAGTCCTACAGGGACCAACTTGTGTGATCAAACACGAGTTTCCTTTTGTATTTAAAGAAATAGTCAAGATTGACATTCCTCTCACAGGGATTTACAAGTCTAGTAACTAATATCAACAACTCTCCAGAGAAGAGCATGACTCGCTGTCTATTCCTTGTCATCCATAAAAGTTTCAGGATCAGAATTCACTCCCATTCACCACGGATGTTCATGTAAGCTCCCTGAAAAAAACAGCTTTGGTTTTGCCAGAGCAAGACACTAAAATTATATTTGATGACTAAACCACAGAAGAGATCAGAAGTTGCACCTGAAAAGCAGGAAATTGTACGGGAAATGCACCTAATCCGAGA
>VYZS01037789.1:6920-27129 GCA_013400695.1 Neodrepanis coruscans
CTTTACTCTGCTATGGACTGAAAGATTTGTATTTCTGCTTTTTTAGATTTAGTTACCTAACCTTCTCCTCTGACTTCATACACAGTACATGTAGAATATGGCTTATATGACTATTTCATCCATATATACCCTTTAATTCTTGCAGGACATTTTGCGATGTCTTTCAGACAGTCTATGAAAACTGTATTGATAGAATCCTAACTAAAGAAGTCACTGCACAGCCTTAAATACAGTTTATTGATTATCAAAAAAGGCTGATTTGAACACTTATATTGCCTACTTCCTGAACACCACGATGTAATTACAATGTCTTTGCTTCCATTCCTTGAGAAGGAATAATAAAAATATTGTTTCGAGTGAGTTAATCGAAATTCCTATTTTCTAACTTCCTATTGTGAAAATCAGTACAGTAACTAGTAGAGGTTTTCATATTCCTGAATTTTAAGGCAGGCTAGTTAGCTAACTTTCATGTTAACTCTCTATATAAAAGGGAAAGAGAGGAAGGAACTCCTTGAGAGCTTTATTTAACCTATCTAACCAAAAATCTTGCTTTCAGTTGCTCTTTTGAGGATCTTTTGAGGAGCTAAAAACAGAGTATAGGGAAATTAGCTGCATGAGCTAGATTCTTGAGGCTGGGATGTGAATACCCATCATTCTTTTCTCTTTTCAGTCAGAGGATCTACAGTGCTGTGTTTACTATTATGCTAACATATCTTATGTCTATCAGGAATTTCCAACCAAGACAGAAAGCTCTGCCACAAATTGAGAAAACATAGTTACATTAATGAGTTCCACAAAGAAAAGTAGTTGTGGTTATCTTCAGCTGGAAAATGGCTTCTTTGAACTTCCTTCTTTCCCATTTCCATCATACATTGACCTTCATAATTTGTATTTGTACAATCAAATATATTAGCTAGGGTGAATATTTTGAGAAGTGTTTAAAATCAGTAGCTCTTTCAAAAATATGTGTATCATGGAGATGATAATGATACATTTGTGCCAAAAAGTGCTGCTTTTTTAAAAATCTTAATTGCTAGAATGGATAGATATTAAATATTAATGTAAAATGTTTTTCCAGAAGTAAGTCAATACTCAGTAAACTGGTTATTATTCAATGTGCTTTCATGCCCAATTAAGAAACAGTGCTTTCATAATTTAAGCTTATGCTTTCCAAGTAATATCATTTCAGATTTATCAACTGCATGTTCTGTTCTGTAGGAAATAGAAGATCGGGATCGTTCACGACTGGATTCAATGGTGTTGTTAATTATGAAACTGGACCAGCTTGACCAGGATATTGAAAATGCTCTCAGTGCAGGCTCTTCCCCATCCAGCACCCCGACATACAAACGGAGGCATATACCTGTAAGCCAGTTTGTTTAATTTTTCTTACCATTCTAAAGAGAATCCTTTTTTATTCCACTTTTTTTCTTCCAGTCCTCACTTTTATCAACTCCTTGGTTTCAGAACTAAAGCTTTTTGTATAAAGAATTTTACTTGTATTTTTGTTTGCACGTATACAAATTCTGAGGGCAGTAACACTGGCATTCATTATTTTCTTTTGACATCATGTCATAAATGAGAGTTGCAGAACTGTGCACTTCAATTATTTAAATTACTTTATTTTTTAATTTACCTAAATGAGTAATTCTTTGCTGAGAGTAGTATGAAAGAAGATGGGACAGCTCACAAGTGTGATTGATACATTTTCTTTTTTTCTGTAAAATGTTTACACATGTAGCTATGAAGAAGGTGCAATGGCTGACCCAAGGTGTTCTCATGCAGGCTTTCTGTTAATTTTGATCACACGTGCTGCAGCTGTTTTTCAGTTCAAGAAACTTAAGTAATACTGCCCCAAGATCTCTAATGTACAAGTCACTTGTTTTTGTTAGTGATATTTTCTTTTAAGTAATAAGATTTTTTTCCTATTGCAGCCAGACTTATTATTGTCAAGCAAATGGTCTATAGGAGATAAAAGATGTATTTAAATTTCAGTGGGTTTGATCAGATTAAGATTTTATAACATATAATTTTTAAAGGACATCACATTATTTTACTTTTAATAGTTACAAATGTTCCCCATGACTATCAATGTTTTCATAGTATCTCTTTGAGCACTGATGACACAGGAAAGCTGAAATACAATGTTAACATCAATTTTCTGTATCTCACTGATCGGTGCCAGCATTTTAGCATTTTAGCTGATTTTTAGCATTTTAGCTGATTTTCTTACATCAATAAGGGGAGTTGAGGCAATCTGTATAAGGAAGCCTGTATGATAATTAGAGGTGGTACCTGCTTCCAAGATGCTAAGCAGCCATGCTGAAAGACAGCATGCTATGAACAGGGTATATATGCTATCTAAATACACTGTCTAGTGTTTTTTGAGCCCTTGATTATTATGGGTCAGTAGTTCAAAAGATCTGTTTTTCAAGACATTTATGTATTGAGTTCAGGCTCATATTGATTTTATAGTAACAAAACATTTGAATGTGATGTTAAAACACGGGTAACAGGGCAGGGGGAATCATTCTATACTGTAGCAGCATAATTCTGCTAGGCAGAAACTTCTAAGAGCAGCTGTAGCCGAACTGACAGCTATGGAGGCTTTCCATGGCTCTCCTGTCCTCTCCAAGGCTCCACATTGCAGAGAACTCACTGGCAGGAAATACCTGACTCAAATACATGGTCCTACCTAGAGCACAGTTTTGTCTCTAGTTTCTAATCCTTTTCAGAAAACGGCACACTTGTGCACATGGTGTTGATATACCTGCCTAATTGGCAGCTTTGGTTTGGCAGACTAGAGGCTTAACTGGAATTAATGCATCAAAGGGTGCTGCATCTTTCCACTTTAGGACCAGTACCCTTAAATGTTTCTGTCCCATGTTTCACATATTCTAGGAATCTGGCATTAGGAAACGGAGGCTTTGTCTGCACAAAGCTGTCTGGGGTTAATAGTTCAGGGGTGTTATTTTGTGTAGTGTAGCTGTATTCACACAGCTAATAATCCTGACAGTGGTCCTACACATGGCCAGGTCTTTACCAGATGTGTCACAATTTATCTGCAAGCAGTATAATCCCTTGCCCTCACTCTATGCAGTAAATCAAGCATGTGACATATTTTACTCCCTCAACAGTAAAACATCCTATATATCTTCTTTTTATTCCCAAAAAGAGGAATGTAATCAGTGTATTTAAAAGTAAGGGCATTTCAACCAAAACCAGCATTTGGCTGATAAGTGTCTGCAGATTCCAAAAACTGGGGTGCTTTACCTCAGAACTGTATAAACTGCTGGATGGTGATGTCATTTCAGCTGTATAATGGTTTACAGATGTTCACTAGCTTGCAGCGCTACAGACAGAAGGTGGGAGCACACAGGAAATAATGAACATCAGAGGAAAATGTCAAACTTCGGCAGCTACAAACAAATTTTTCTTACCTTGCATTCTAACATTTAGGGGAATTATAGTTTTGATGTTAGTGGTGATTTATAGTTTCAGAACAGCAGCTAATGCAAATCACCATATTGAAAAGGACAGAAAATTAGTATGTACCATATGTACTTAAGTGAGCTTGCCTAAATATTTCTATTATATAGCAGAAGTAGGTTTTTATTTCATGTTCACATTTACTAAAGAGACTTGCAATTTTTTTTCAGGATGTCGAATCTGGTTCTGAAAGTGGAATGGATGTTGCTTCAGTAAATCACTCACAAACAAACTTCTCTCCTAAAATCCATGCTCATGATCTAACCTCTCCCTCTTCAGTAGCCAGCTCTGGAGCTAAACCAAAGGCTGGGGTGAGTACAAAGGTTATATTTTTTTCAACTTCTCTCATGATTCCAGCTTGGAAGTGAAATAAAGAAATATTATACTATTCATTACATGGATAGTATAGCAGAATGTATGTGACACTGAGAAAAGAAAAAGACTAATAACGCAAGTTGTCTCAAAATGCCATTTGAGTGGCAAACAATCCTAGAAATTTCACATTTAAAAGCACTCTATTAACAGCTGATGATCAGAATAAGTTGAGTTTTCATATGAGAAAATAAAGGAGCCTTCCCTTTAAGAAGGTAAGTTTTTCTGAAGTGGTGTTACTTGGAACATTTCCTAAATCTCATGGAGGATGAAGCAAAAAAGAAAAGATGGTTGAATCATGTGGCTTGATTTATGTTGTCCAAACCCACTCGACCTAGTCCTCCTGAAAGGTTACATTATTGTGTTCTGCAAGCAAAACTCTTACCTTACTAAAGGGAGAATGTCATTCTAAGGCAAAATTTGACAAGTGATTTCAAATACTTGTGATCAGACAAGGATCACAAGGAAGGAGGACCTTTTTCTGCAGGTCCCAGTGGAGAGTAGGGCTGGACTGAGAGCTCAGATATGGCAAGGAACCTCCCTCTGTATCCATTCATAGATACATATAACTACGAGGAGCATGGTCCTTTCTTTTGCCTTTGTCCATCTTCTTCATAATGCTTCAGCCATCAGTACATGCAGAAAAACTCGAATGTCCTAGAAATTCCTGACATACTATCTGTTCCCTCTTGTGATTGCTGTTTCCACTATCTCAAGAAGCACAGAAATCTAGACTCTTCTAAGCATTGCCTACACTTAAAAGTCTTAACATAACTCCTGCTCCATCTGTTCAAAAATTCAAATACTTCTGGTAACCAGACCAGCAGAAAATCTGGAATAAAGTATTAAGATAAGAAGAGAGATTAGTATAAACAGATATATGTTTAGAACCAGTCTATAAAAAGTAAAATAGAGGCCAACTGTCATTAACTTCACTACAAAAATAGCAAGTGAACTAATGCCTTTGTGCCGATTTGAACACAAGGGGACATTACTAAATGATGACAGACATAATAGAGAAGACAAGAACGCAGTAATTTATTGATTACAACCTATAACCTGACAATAACATGCAGAAAGAGAAGAAAAAACAAACACTCTGTTGCTCTGGGCCAGCTGCTGGGCTGTGGATGGAGAGGAAGAAATACTGCCACGTAGATAGTACTGGGGAAGTGATGCAGGAGGGTCCCACTCCAGAGCTGCTGGAAAATCAAGACAATGAAAAGCAACCCTGGGGAGACCCCAAGGGGAAGAGATACCACACTGCTGTAGCTGTTGCTTGGAGCTGTGTGGTCCTCTGCCTTCACTGTATAAGCTGTGGTTGCGCTGTGCCACTACCCAGGCAGAGAGAGAGAGAGCTGAGAGGAAAAGGGGAGCCAAGCTGAGGGAGCTGAGCTGACAGCCGAGCCAAAAAAGGAACAAGGACTTCCGTGTCTGCTCTTTTTTATAATGTGCCTGTTCTCGTATTTTCTTGGACTCTTCTTCCGGGGCACGCTGCTTTCCTATTGGTTGGTAGCCTGACTTGGTGGCTCCATGAAGGCACAATGGTGGCTCCTGCCAAAAATGCCTGTGGCAGGTCTTGCCGCACTGCCAGCCACCACCACCACTGCCGTCGGTGTTGTGGGGACCCCAGGGGAGCCCAGGGCACCGCCCATGGGGTGACTGCTTGCTGCGGGACCACCCCACACCGCTGGCATGGGGCTCGCCCCCACTCACCTACTCAGCACCAGGGACCAGACGCCAGCAGCACCACCCTGCTCCTGCTTCCATCATGCCCAAGCTGCACTGTTTCCAGTGACAGTGTGGGACCGGTGGTGGGAAGCTAGCGACAGCCAGCACAGCACACTCTGAGCCACGGCGCGTCCAGCAACAGTGCTGGCTGCAGTGGGGGAAAAAGTTGGCAATGGCTGCCACCTTGACCAGCTCCTGCCACCACTGCTTGTTTGGGGCTGTGCCCATGAGGAGCGGAGCAGCCACCGGCAAGCACCTCCCAACAGACCGGAGCGGGCACACTCAGCCGCCGCCTCCACTGGGGGCCCTCGCTTACAGCCCACTCCAGGATTGTGCATGGCCTAGGGGGCCCCACGCCGTACCACCACCCAGCAGCCTCTCTGGATGGGAGCAGGGCCGCCTGCATGCTGTGAGCTGATGGGGTCCATCCATTTTGCCTGCCCCCCTCCTCATGAAAACACAAAAAAAAGTTTTAAAAGACACCAGCCTCCCCCCATTTCCCTGGGTAACCTACACTGCCTCCCTAACCCATAACACCCTTTGATTGAGGCAGTACCAAAAGTTTCAATAAACATTTACATTTAGGATTGTTCACTCATACAAAAATAAATTCAATTGTAATTTATCATCAGTGCATAACTATAGCAAATAGAGAGCTCTGCACTCTGTCACAGCATACAATGCAGCACAAATTCTCAAATAAATATGTATGTTATGCTTGAAGGTGATATCCCATTTTAACAGATTGTGAGAAGCACACAAACATTTTTTAAGGTATTAAACACCTCTTTTAAATGCAAGTTTCTCTACTAATATTTGGAGAACTCTTAACTCCTGAATTTGCAGAAGTGTGGGTCACATCCTTTGAGTTGGATATTACATATTGATTCACCCTCAGTCACTATTTATTTGACTTTTGCTCTGATGAATATGTCATGCTGAACGTATCAGCAAATGCTGTTTTATTATATAATTTTATAAATGAAGTTAAATTTTCCGCAAACTCAACACTCCCCTGAAGTTTTGCAGGCTGCAACTCTGCATACTCTACAGTGACATTTTGGGATAGGTTCTTTTTAGTATGTTCAAAGATCATATTTTCATTTTTATAGTAATATGTTGGATAAGTACAAAAAAGTGGATCATTTTTGCTAGAGTATATTTTTCCTACACATTGGGAAAAACAAGATCCTCTCAGATATTCTTTTTGTTCCTCCCACCTTTGGACTTTCAGGTTGTTTTGACTGTGTACCCTTCTGATCCACAAACTGAGAAGTACTGTGTGCTGTGGCTTCAAATGTTCAAAACTTCATCTTCCTCCCTACTTGAAATGAAACTTTATTCAAAAGCATAAGTTCTCTTGGAAAAATTAAGACTTCATTCTTGCCCTGTGTATCTCTCTCTACCTGTTGTTCATGAGGTCTACATGGACAGATAGTCTGACTGTAAACCCCTAGCAGTAGAAAAGAAGTTCACATATTCTTCCTGTCATGTTTAGTATTGGACTGTACTCAGGATGAATTTTTAAAAATGGTTTATTGAATGGCATGTCCTTGAAACACTGCCCAAAACAGACAGCCAAGATATCTCTGTACAGGTGATTTCTATGTAGTGATCTCCTCTGAAAATCCCTAAGCATGTTGTTCTATCTGTAAGAGAGACTGTCCTCATAGGTTTGGAGGGAATTTTTTTGGTTTGGTTTTGGTTTTGTTTGTCTGGGGGGCTTTTGTTGTTTAGGTTTTGGGTGGTTTTTTTTTTTATTTGGTTGGTTGGATGTTTGGGATTTTTTTTTTGTCCGAGTAGTTGATATAGGAATAAGTTCATTCTGCACTGGAAACTCAGCAAGGTACTTTTTAACGGTAATGGACTGTTTCAAAGATTTTACTCCCTTTTTGGAGTTTCCAACTCCAAGTAGATCTCCAAGGATTCTAGATGCTTAGTCTCTAAGGACTCCAGATGCTTAGTCTCCAAGGACAACTTCTTTTGTTGTGTTTATTCATATTATGTAAAGGTAGTACAATGGCAATTAGTTATATTACGGAATAATATGTGGTATTTTTAAATAAACTATAGCAAATTGTTGACTGCATCAAAATCAGACTATAAAGCTAAACACTCTGCAACCTGCAGAGTGGAAATAATAAGACAGGGCAGGGAGACACAGGTTCAGATCTAGTCCTTGATAAAGAACTTGTAAATGGTATTAACTACACAAGACATAGCTCACAAATAGGAAATTTGTGTACAAACAAACTATGTCCATTCATGTTAAGTCAGCTTTATATGGATTTAAACAATTTCAAATGATTTCAAATAATGTCAAAACATGATGTAATATCCATTAGCAGAACTTGGTAGAAATGGTTCACCTGTTGGTTTATGGAAAGCAGAACATTTTACATTTTCATGGGAAGATTTTATGAAATGTTAAAACAAGAATTGTATTTAAAATTCCACATCAATTATAAGTATAATTATATACTAGATATTATTTTAAATAAAATTAAAGGTATGCTTGTACATTTTCATACACAAGTTATTTGACATTTCACGAAAATTCATGGATAGATTGAGTGTGAATGCCTGTGTACAGCACATATAAAAGCATATACATGCATGCACACACACACACAGAACTCCTTACTGAACACAGGCATGAAAACAAAGATTAAGATTATGTTCTTAGCTTTTCGTAGAAATTAAGATTCTGCAGGGTGCAGCATGAAAGCCTTTGATAATGCTAATGTATCAGAGATTTGGGGCTTATGAGAAGTATACAGCTGAATAACTGAATCCTAAATTTAGGATGCCACTGTTATATTATATGATCAGGGTAAAATAGCATCATGTGATCAATAGAGTGCTCGATCCACAAACATGATTGACAAGGTGAACATATGGACAATCTTTGTGAAACAGGGATCCACATGACTGAACAGGTACATTTCCCACGTAATTTAGGATGTGATAATGAGAAATGTTTTTGGTATCCTCATATTACTTATGATTAGAGAGCAAAAAATGTTCATGCTTCTATAATTAGCATACCTTTATGTTCTGGGGTTTTATTAATCAGTCTCCAAAATAGACAAAGATTTTTCTATATCAGCACTTGTGGATGCAAACTTTTTTTTTTTTTTTTTTACCTCCTCTATACAAAAAATTGGCTGAAGGACAACTAAGGCCTAAAAGTTGTAGTCAAATTTTTGTCCTTGAACATCTGCTCTACAAAAACTATTTGTCTTCTGTTCAGGTGAAAGACAAAAAAACCTGTAATTATTTTCTACTCCTTTTCTTGGCAGTCTTGTCTCTCCTGTTTCAACATTGTCCAATTTAGCCTTAATCACACTGTGCAAGGGTAATCAATCATTTATTATCACCAGAATAGCTGGTATCTGGGAGAAGATTGTCTTTCGAATTCCCTATAAAAACTCATTTAAGATACATTCAATTCTCAAAGAAGTTTAGGGCACCAGTTATGCCTGCAGGTGTGAAATTACAGTGCTCTGACTGAGCACTGGAATGGGCTTTAGGTATGGCTTCTGGTATCAGTGAAGCCTTGGATGAGCTCAGGAGTCCACTTACACAAATCTTGTTACTGTATTGAGACAAAAATTACGTTATTTGGATGACAGACTTTCAAACTTTTAATTTGAAAGTACTAAAATAATTTAGCCCTTCACATATGCTTTTGATTCATACTGTATTTTAAAATTTGAGTTTTTAAAGGAAAGCCAAATCATTTTGTGAAGAATAATTTAGAGATTCAGTTCAAGTTTCTTGCTATTTTACTGCACAGTTTTTAATTACGAAAGAAGCTAAAATTTATGAGAAGTACAAGGAAATATTGATTTCAGAATTAAATATTCATAAAGGAGAATTATCAGAATTATTTCAAACATTTCAAATGTTTACACTTCATACTGTATTATGTTTTATAGTAAATTGCATGGTGAGGTATGCAAACACATAGACTATGTTAGTGAATTTGTGCTTACAAATTCTTTACAGTAGGCCATGCAATTTGAAAGTTGATAGATTTTTGTCTCTGAATTATACTTTTATGTTATTTATTTATGAGTCTTCATATCACTTTTCTAAATTTTGCTGCTGTTACAGTGTTCCTTGAATTCTTGTTTTACTCATTCAGGCAAAATTGGAAATTATTCTGTTAAGCATCAGAGAGAAAGACTTACTATTAATTCAAATATTACTTCTTTAAAATCTGATAATTTTTATGAATAGAAGATGAGAAAAGACTTCTCCAGACCTGGACTAGAGTTTTAGAAAACAACATAAGACAATTATGAAAGTAACTTTTCACACAATCACATTTTTATTTGAATTCTAACAGCCTGGTCAGGGACAGTCTCTCTGGCTCACTTTTTCTGTCCCTCAATAGTGAATCCTGAGTTACCAACATAAATTCACAGTGCAATGTAAGGTTTGCAATTTTATACAGCTACAGCATGACCCAGGAAATGCATGTATTAGGATGTCCACTTTTGATTCCAAGTTCAATCCCAAGACTATATTTGCAATTTAAATAAATACCCAGATTGTGAGTGCTAGGCATGAAGACTTCTGAGTCTTTTCAAGATGTCAAGTTGTACATTTATATTTCTGTCTCTTCTTGCAACTTGTTTATAGCAGCCATGCTTATATACAGGGGTTTTCCTCATGTTTCCCTCCTTTTGTCTGGTGGTGTGTGAAAACCATTTTTTATAAACTGAAGTTTATGACTTCTTTAGCAGTAACATTGATAACTGTGCTGTTTCTAATGTTAAATACCTTTTATTTTCACCATATGCTGCCACCTGGTGTCTCATTCTTTTAAATGAAGGGCACAGGGCAGGGGACATAAGGTACTTACACAAGGTCTTTATCTTATTCACATGTATCCTGAATATTTATAAGATATAAGAGACTATAAAGTTGACATTTTTCCGTTAGAATGAAGCTTTAAAGGCAATTGTAGTGGATGGGGATACTTCTAGAAGTGTTAAAAAACTTCCACCTAGTTCTAATAATATTTGGGTTTACAGTAATGGAGAAAAAATTCAGCTTTTAAGGAACATAAGACACTTGGAAGATCTTAGATGATTCCCTTGAACCATATGTTTCACATTAGGAATTTCTCATTTTATATGCACATATGCAATATTTTATGCTGGTATTCGTAAAAGTCATATCCCTTTTTCAGTCAACTGCATAATTATGGACACAACATAACATCACAGAGGAGGATGTGGGTTCAAGACCATTAAGCCTGATATACTGGGAGGAAAAATACTGAACATTGCACAGCCTCCCTGGTAAATAATGTCTATTTTCCAAAATCCACAGTGGGTTTCATTTTCCTCATTTTATTCAAGCCTCCTATGTTTGAGACAAGGAAACATCATCTCTAATAAAAATTAATAATAAGCTAATAATGATACCTGATGTTGTCAATATTCAAGTAGTTCAGTACAAAAATGTATGAAGGGTTCTGTTTATATAAGGGTTCATGCTTAATGTGTTGGCCTAATGTGTTACAGTTGTGTCTGCCTATAATTTAACAGACTAAGAGGTCAAAATTACATAAGATCAGCTCAGATCTGTGAACATATCTTGCAACTTTTCTGCATGAATTTAAAAACAAAACTAAACAAACAAAAAAACCCACAAAAATATCCTGAGGGAATTATAATTTCTGGAAATGTTACCGTGGTAGGGAATCTAAAAATTGTAGTTTAGGGTCTCTGACATCCTGTTTGCATTTGAGCCTGGGCAAGACTCAAACTCGTGGTTCACACTACTATTTATTCATTGTAGGTTAAAATTACTGACATTTGAAATCAAATTTGCTATGTCCTTGAACATGAACATTATGTTTATTA
This sequence comes from Neodrepanis coruscans, assembly GCA_013400695.1. NCBI lineage: Eukaryota > Metazoa > Chordata > Aves > Passeriformes > Philepittidae > Neodrepanis > Neodrepanis coruscans. The sequence goes on from VYZS01037789.1 coordinate 18,395, forward strand.
GAAATGCCATTTCTATATTTGAGAAACAGAAACTAAAATCTGTTACTGGAAAAATTTTGCTCTATTGCTCTCAGGACCAATATCCTTCTACATATCTTAAGTTTAAATATCCAAGGGTTAATATCATCTGTGCAGTAAAATGATCAGAGGCAGAGAAAGAGAGAGCTTTACAGGTTCTCTAAGAACAAATCATATGAACATCAGCCATGTGAATCATTTAAAGTTTTTAAAGTTATACAATTTCAAATTTAAGCCTCAGTTTAGTTTGTTTCTTTAAACCTCATTGTGCATTCAGTTAAATGCATCTTCTTACAGGAGTATATCTGTTTAAAATCAGAAGGACCGCATGTCAGAAGTGTCACACAGATGGACAGGCAGCTATGTTTTGCAGAATTAAGGCATTGTTTCTCAGTTTAACAATCAGTTAAAAGGTTTAACAAACAGAATGAATTGACATAAGGACACAGAATACTCCTACCAATGCCAGGTGCCTGCTATCTTAAAAGACAGAATCATATAATGCTTAGTGTTGGAAGGGACCTTAAAGATCATCTGGTTCCAACTCCCCTGCCATGGGCAGGGACACCTTCCACTAGATCAGAGGCTAGAAAATACATAGAGAATACCAAATATCAAAAACTTAGAAAAAAATCATAAGTGACCTTTCCCAAGCATTGTGAAGTTTCCTTTATGCCTGTTATGACTATATTAAAAGAGTTGATTCATGCACCATTGATTAATAATTAATAATTTATACTGAATATGAGGTAAAATTGCTTCAGCAGAAGGTCTGTCAAGCATTGGAAGAGGCTGCCTAGGGAAGTGACTGAGCTACCATCCCTGGAGATATTTGTGTAGATGTGGCACTTAGACACATATTTTAGTGGTGGGCTTGAAAGTGCTGGGTTTATGGTTTGACTCAATGGTCTTTCCAATCCAAATGACTCTATGATTCTATTCTAGACACTGCTTTGAGGCTGGTGGTGTAAATCAGTCATGGTTTGAAATGACTGTGTAACACCCATAAGAATTCCCAGTGCCCCATCTTTAAAAAGTCAAGAGAAACAGTCCTACATTAATTATTTGACTGTCACAATGTACCAGTGAAGTAACATTATAACTTTAGTCTTGCTAAGTACTGTGGTCTAAAAAATGTGTCTAGCTTCTGCATAAAAATGATGATAGGCTAAATTTCAGTAAAGAGGCTCTCTAGAACACAGGAATATCATAAGAGCTGGAATGTGAAATACAAAAGTTCAAGCTCATACTCAAAATTACTGTCAATCCAGGAAAATAAAAGGACATTTTCTATTTAGCTTGTGAATAGAAGTGTTCTGGGAAAACGCACGCATTATAAAGATTCATTCTTAGAATATTTCTTTTGGATTTCAGTATTCTTTGAAAAGTAATGACTGTGGTAACCAAAGAACCCCATCTCATCAAATTATGATTCTCCCTTTGATTTACGGCTATGCATCCCAGGATTATCTACGGAATAGCTGAAACTTATTCTATGAACAATCTAGAAATCAGTATAAACTTTTAGGAAAAAATGTGAAGTTTTAATATTACTTTTAGATGAATTTACCTTTATTTTTAATGATAAATATACGTTTAAATTAAATAAATATTATTTAAGTATTGCAAAAGGAATTTATGACCATAGTTCCTATTCTGATTAACAAGGTTCAATCCTTACTATTTGAAAACTGATATTAATGAAGATGTATGGAACAGATTACTGACTTGGGTTTGACTGATACAGAATATCTAATAAAAAGATTAACATCTATAAGTAAAACAGTTTTTATTAATTGTTAGTGTATTTTTCAGTTGATGTTTAGAAATTACACATTGTAACTTTAATAACCAAATGCTTTGACTGAAGAAAAAAAAATGTAAGTGAAAATTTTTAAGTCACTTATTGACTTAGAAGTAGTTCTCAAAGCAATGCTTTACTGGAAAAGAAAGAAATATGCAGACATTGATTTACAAGTGGGAAAAATGTTGTTTTATGTACTATGCATGGATGAAGTAACCTGTTCAGTCATTTACAACCCTTTCAAGAACACATATGCTTCTCATGATGACACACTTACTGCCAGATAAGTCTCTTGGCAGCCTTGCCTCCTTCCAGTTATTTGTGGATATTTGTATACTGTCTCATTTACTAAAATCTTTCAGGTGATAATTATAAGTAAATTACTTCTTCTAAAAGCTATTTGTAACCATTAGGTTAAAGGTTAGCTTAAACTCTATGGCGATGAAAGTGGTGGACATTTATATTCCCTTTGTTTAAGATAAAGAGCCTAAAGAACTTTCAAAAGATAGTGAATGGCAAATTTTAGATGGGCTTGAGTTAATGCTATGTTGAATACTCTTTTATCAGACGTAGGTTGACTTTGAAGACTAACAGTATTGAAGACAGGGATTCAGCCTACTGTATTAGATATAAACATGGCAAGGAAGGAAGCAAAATTACACTTTATGTAAACTTAGGTGTATTTATACTTTAAAAGAAAAATTTAAAGCTTTTCTAGAAATGTTGTTCTTCATAAGTAAATCTTTTCTTCTTGTGAAATCAACAGAAGGCTCGGGTTCTCTACCATGATAATTCTCATAGATTGTCAGGATATCAGCATTTTTTTGTTTAAACAACTCTGATATGAAGCTGGTTGAGTCTGAATTCTGAGAGTTTACTGGGCTTTTCTTTCCATGGCAATATGTTCTGAATGTCAGACACTATGTGAAATGTTCCCATTTGTTCTCCAATTTCATTGCCTGATAAGTTTAGTTCAAATCTGTCTTCTGTACTTTTCCATATGGATTGAGTTGAATTCTTACCAAGTTTCCTTTTTCTATCTTGAAGTTACTTTAATTTGTTTAACTGTATGTCAGTTTGAAATTTTAACTCTTTTTTCAGCACCTGCCAAGTAAAGCCTACCTGACATTATATCATTGTGTTTTGGTTTGGGTTTCTTTTTTAATACTTTGCAAATTTTCCCTGTCATGTTATCTATGCTCCATTGAAGAACTTCAGTTCTGAGCTGGACTGTTGACTGTGGGATTCTTGTTGCATGCATGTGCAAAGATGGGCAAAATTTTTAAATCAGTGTTAGTTAGAAGCCTGTGAGCGGAAAATTGCTGCTAAAGATCTAAACTCATTCCTAATGTCAATGTCATTAAGAATTTTATTTCCTTAAAGAAAAATGAAGTCCACTAAGCACTGAAAAGTTTTATTAACAGTTTTATTTTTTTGAATTTGTTTAAATTGCTACAATGCAGAGGTGTGTACATCTGAATGGAATTGCATCAGTTTTGGTATCAGTCAACTCTCACTGCAGGAGATGGTGATTCATATAGGTGAGCTACACAGGAAGTAATCACTATTTAAAAACAAGGGTGAATCTTTTTTAAAGATTAAATCTATGAAACTTCCTGACATTTTGGAAGGAAATGTTTATAACCTGTCAAAACAGCACATTATCATTACACAGCCTTACATGCAATGAAGTCCTAATGCAGAAGTTGCATTTAACTCAAGAATCACAGTTTGTAAGTGGTATTTCCGTATTTTTATACACATCCTTCAGTCTACTACAGGTCTGGGAAAATGGTCTAGATTGAGCCAATGCAACTCTGAATCACTGACAGCTGGACATGGAAGCTCTTACACAGGCCATTTCTCTTACATGGAAGCTGTTTCTCTTGCATAGAGATTTATCTCAACATAACTTGTCCTAATGACACATGCCTTCTCTGTTTCATACCTGATTGAACTTTTCACAACAAGTAATAAATGCCAGGCATTACTGGGAAACTCTGTTGAAAAGAAGGAATCAAAAATTATCTGTTAAAATTGTACTGAGATATTGCATCAGTTATTACATCTGTAGACATCTCACAGTTTTTAGAATTCTGTCTCTTTGAAAGGAAATACTTGGAAGAGATGATAGAGGATAAATTTCACTACATGCAGAAGACTAGCACAAGGATTTTTAATGATGCAATTCCTTAAAACAGTGTTGGAAATCATCTTACTGTGTTGAAATGAGTAGAAAACATCTTGTGCGAAAGTCTTTAATAAACACCATGGAAATAGAAATATTCATACATTTGTGACTGTTTCTGTCCTGTTCAGTAATAACTCAAGATATCTTCAAAATCACTAGAAATTAATTTTCAGAAGGGATCAGTAGGTCCCCTTGCTGAGCAATATGAAGGAATTAAAAGGAAGAGAGCTGCTTGGAGACTATAGAAAGCTAGGTTGCAGATTTTATGGAAACTGGGAATAAGGCACCTTAAAGCTTGGAAAAAACTTGAACTGTTTGCCAGCAGACCAATATGTAAAAGGGTACAACTTTATTCATTCCAGCAGTGTTGCACAAGACATTCAGCTAGGACAAACTGCTGTTAGATGCTGAATTGTTGTTTAACATGTAATTTGCCAAGGACATCAGACTGGTTTTTTTGATTGCTCTATGAAGAAATCTCTTGTATCTCTATCAGACTATGTGAGTGCTTATTACATTTCCCCAGGAATTACATCACTGGGAGAGAAGCAGTCAAAATAACAGCACAGATTGAAAATCATTTTGTGACATACCCACAACGTTATCCCTCAGCAATTCAGGTGAAGGGAAAGATCAGAGTGTTTCAAAGATGGAAAAAATAGTGTCATTTCTGTTCATTTGTAAGGTAATGCTGTTCTAGGGGTGCAGTTGCTTTCTGCCTCCTACTTTGTGTGATTCAAGGAGGAGATTCAAATCATCCAGTTGTCCCATACAAAGCTGGTGAGCTTCACAATGATTACAGATACAGCAATCACATCTGAGCTGCCAAAAAATCAGCAAGAAACCTACTGCTTCAGGTATCTTATCTGCACTAATCTCCAATGTGATAATAACGATTAGTGACTATTTAAACTACTATTAAAAAAGTTGTCCCAATAGACGGGATTCGTTCTATTTATTATAAAGTAATATTAGTGCAAAACTGTTTTCAATTAATCTAATATCCATATCCAAAAGTTTGGTGCTTGATGGGATTTTTGCCTATGTGAAATGTTATGAAATTTAAAGCCCTTTTGGCAGAATTGTGTATATAAAAAAGGGAAAAATCAAAATTATATAAAAATGAAGATTTACTTTAGATTAGCTGTGTTCCTGGATCATCAAAGTTGTCTTTTTTCCTTTTTCCTCTTCTTTTTCTTTTTTTACTTTTTTGGTGGTCTTTTTCCTTTAGTGTTTCCTTTTTTTTTTTTTTTTTTTTTTTTTTTTTTTTTGTGTGTGGGTTTTTTCCGTTTCTTTTTTNTTTTTTTTTTTTTTTTTTCTGTTTCTTGGTGTGGGTTTTTTCCGTTTTCGTCTCTTTTACTTCTATTTTCTTTGAATTTCCCACCTTTCTGACTTTTATTCTGGCTTTGCATCTGGCATTAAAGACAATAAAGTTACTAACACCAAATTATACTCACCCTGCTCCAAAGTACACTTTGTCTTCCCCATAGTTCATGGCACTCTTTCACTAGATCTGTCCCAGTAAGACCACTGAAATGATTGCGCAGCCACAGCTTTTCCTGTTTCTATAAGCATTTGAATTTCTTTTCTTCTTCTAATACACAGCTGGACAACATGTCTTCCTGTGACTTGAACAAGGTAGAATATTGGCTCTTACAGCAAGCATAGGTATTTGATGTTTTACAGGCCATGTGCCCTTGGGGGACAAGTATATCACTAATAATGGTTTATGCTGTCAGTTTTGCTAGTATTGAATTCAGCCTCCCTAATTCATGTCTCTGCTTGCAGTTGTGGTTATTTTAAGTGTGATTTGGAGGGAGGGAAATAATATGCATTAACTGAAGAGAGAATATGCAAAACCTCAAGAAGGAAAAGCTGTATTAAAGGGGAAAGAAACAATGTAGTATGTAAATATGCCTTTTAGTGAGAATTTCCTGTGTTTTATTTAAGAAAGAATTTCAGGCTTGAGTCCAAGAAAAATAAAGGAGTGCAGAATGAGGGGGCGGAGACAGATTTTCAGTTAGAAAAGCAGTGACAACAGTTTAATCTTTCTGCCAGTAGATGGAGAGAACAGGAAAGTAGAAGCATGCACAAAAGGAAAGGAAGGAAAAACTTTACATTGGCTTCTTTAAGGGGGTGAGAGATGAAAGAAGAGAAAAGCAAGAAATGTGGATGTGGGGAAACAGGTTGAAAAATAGGAGGAAATTATTAAAAACAGATTCTAAAAAGTAAAGAGGAAGTGACAATTCCTATATTACCAGCTTGGTCAAATCAGGTTGTTAGTATGTATTAAACGTGGTATCCTTTACTTCTGGAACATAGTTTGAAAATGTGGCATGAATAGTTTGCATCACTGGAATGAAAGAAATCCAGTCTGCCTTTTCAAGTACTTTTCCAGACACAGACATGCTGTGAGTGACATCATGGAAAACTATTTCTTTTTGTCCTTCATATGTAACTCTCTCATAAGGAATTTTCTTTCTCCTGCACTCTCCTTCTCCCTGTCTCTTGCACTTTCTTTCTGTCTGTCTCACACTCTTCCATGTCTCACTGCTTATTTTCTGGTTTTTTTCCCTTTTCTTGTCTTTCTTTTCTTTTTTTTTTTTTTTTTTGTTTTTTCCCTCAAAGCCAGGATGGAGGGGAGGGCTCNTTTTTTTACCTCAAAGCCAGGATGTAAGGAAGGGATCTAGTTAGCTCTCTCTTTTATAGCTGAAAGAGCATGATTTGGGGTTTTTTAATGCACAAAATTCCTCTCAGTGAGACATGCCACACATTCTGATCTCTCCCCTTCAGGCAGCTACACATTATTAAATATGGGTTTGGAAATGACATGCGTCTGGAAATACAGAAATGAAACAGCCTTCCACTCTCTACCCTGTACTGTACAATGAAGGTGTTGTAAATTGCTAATTGAATGGCACAGGCTTCTAGTTTGTTGGGCTTTCTATAAATAGATATTGCACATTCCAGTGTTTTGCCACTTTTTATTTTCTTCAACTCATCTGAAGAACCTTTGTTCTTTGTGTGTTACGTAGAGATTAGCAAAGCTTTTAGTTTGCCGGGTTTTATTCCCTAAAGCATAGCTTGTGCTCTGAAATTTTATTCTATTTACCTTTTCTTACTGAACCATCTTTATGCTATTTTTGTACTATCCCTATTTTAAAAAAGAAGTAAAATCCAAACAACCTATAATGGTACCTGAGATATTCCCTGTGTCCTACAACCCAATAAATGGTGTTATATGATTATTGTATTTTAAATAATACAGATAAATTACATAGAAATTTATAGTAAAGTATTACCATGCAGAATACAGAAAGACAAACAGGGTACTGCTTGAGATGGAAAGCTAGGAGACCCTTTGGTTTTTCAAAGTCACTCTGAAGTTCTGGGTTCCTGCTCTCTGTATGTGAATGGCACGGGACTGGGAATTTTATTATCCCATAGTAGTTTGATTGGGGACACAAAAACTGCACATGGGAGGCAGCTGGCGAGGAATTATAGGCCACTGAGTCTGAAGACTGTAATATGAAAATGTATTAGGGTTTTGTTTCAGAGAAAAAAGAGGAGTAGATGATGAAATTAATCTCTCAATATTCTGTGGTCGTGCAGAAAACTAACACTTTCATTACAAAGCCGTCACTTTCAGTCCAGCATTTATATTGCAGTGCTATAGCCCTAGGAATGTATAACACAGTTTTACAAGCATCAATGAGTAAATGCAAGATTATGTGGTATCAAATATTATGTTTCTTTGAAATATGATGAATTTCAAAACACCTCAAATGATTGACCAAGATAGATGTCTTTGGAAGCCTGAAGGAATTTTTCAGATAACAATATTTAAAATTCTGCATTTGCTGCTATTGGAAGGTTTAGCTGAAAAAGTGAAATTAAGCATAGACTTTTCAGCTGAACAGGAGCAATGAGTTTATTTTCACAATAAACTCACATGGCTGATATGCTGAATGAACAAATAGTTCAACAATTCAGTATTCAATTGAAGAATTAATGAGATGATAGGCTTAAGGCACATCACAAAAACATGACAGAATGTAATAGAGCCAATTTCATATTAAACTTCCAAGCCATTAAAACTGGACTAAGTTGGTTCATTGTTGAATTTTGTTACACAGTCACATGAAACTTTTTTTAATTCTTTTCCTGCTTTGCCACAAAAGCAGTTCAAGAAACATCTAGTCTTGCTGTTACCAATGCTGAGTAATGTTTCAACATGCTTAGGGATTTCATGGTGTTTTGATACTTCCGTATTCTTAGAAACCCAAGAAAAAACCTCTGAAAGGTTTCTCACATTGTTTTGCACGTCCTGTGGATAATCTCTTGGAAATAGATAAATTGTAAGGGAAAATCAGAGTATATAGATTGTATATTAAGAAGAGATAGAAATTGAAGATTTTTTTTTTTTTTACTTCAGAGAACCTAGCTACCTAGAAGCCATTCTGTACTTCAGGAAGACATGTGTGGTGGTTTTACCACAAATTCAGCGATTTTTGGACTAGGAACTCTAAGAGAAGTCACAAACACACCCCAAAATGAAGAAAACACACAAATATCACAGTTTATTTTGTGCAAACACAAAAACCCGACAAATAAAGTGCAAAACAGACAAGCAAATTAAATTTTCCAGGGCCCGTTTTGAGGTGAGGACGCTCTGGAGATAGTGCTTGTCTCTCTCTCTGGGCCCCCCTGGGAGACTCCGGG